>JAJKFI010000024.1:1351284-1364218 GCA_029204185.1 Lerista edwardsae | reverse complement strand
CTTGCAGTCCAGGGGACTCTCAAGAGTCTTCTCCAACATCATAATTCAAAAGCATCTATTCTTCAGCACTCTGCCTTCCTTATGGTCCAGATCTCACAGCCATACATTGCTATTGGAAAAACCGTAGCTTTGACTATGCAAACCTTTGTTGGCAGGGTGATGTCTCAGCTTTTTACTAAGTTGTCTAGGTTCGCCATAGCTTTCCTCCCAAGAAGCAAACGTTGAATGAATAACATTGGAGAGGGTCAAAAAAGCCAAATGTACTATTGACAAATTGTATCTCTATAAAGACATAGCTCAATTTGATTTTTAAACCTTTTACAAAAACCCCGCCTTATTGTACTGAGAACAAATCAATAAGAATAATCTGGATGCTCTCGCTGCTTTAAAAAGGCACAAACATAAATCTTATGGCAAGGACCTGCAAAAGGACATACTCTAATGCCTACAGTGGATGAGAAAATAGCCCCGAGTGAACAGCAAAATGCCAGCAACTCTAATCTAACCGATAAAACAATTATCTGATCGATTGTTTCATGGAAAAAACTTCTCTTCAGTGCAATAGATGAGCTGCTTTAAGATAAAATATGGTTTTTTTTGTAAAGCTTACCAATGGTGTAATATCTCTTCAGCTCACCCCTCCGGGGATTTCGTCGTTGAGTGTTGGCAGTATTGTTCTGCTCCTCTTCCGAGGTGGTTGTGTTCGTGACGGGTGACGGTTTGGTTGGCTGCAGTGGAGGTGGAGGTGCTGGTGCCAGGGGGTCATATCCTGATGCAGAAATATCGATAGACTGGGACTTTTTCTTTAGCCTGGGAACAAATAGAAATTACATGCTGTGAATGCCAGAGTTCCAGCTGTACGCTTTAACGGCTCCTATTTGCAGAACTGATGAGGACAATGAGTCTTAGAATTACTGTTGCAGAATAGATGTACTTTGGCACCTAAAGGCAAAAAATGAAAGCAGGGAAACATTGTGGAACATACTCAGCAAGCATATCAACCAAACATTTATCCTATAAGTTGTTTGTTCCAGGTGGTGATTTGCAGATCACTTGGGCACGGGGGTTGGCAGAACTGGGCGGGGGTGGGCAGGCCAGCAGGTGTGCCAGCCCAGGGAGAAGGGTAGGTTGGGATGCAGCCACTAGGCCACGTCCAAGGCTATGTCCCCAGGCCACGCAGCCCAAATTCAGGTCATGCGGTTTTCTTGGGTCTGTGCCCACAATTTCATGGACGCAAATCCAAGGAAGACTTTGGGGAGGAAGGAGCCTCCCATGGTGTAAGGGCATGCGCCAATGCTGCATTGCCCATCATATACAGAACTACCTGGGAGTAAGGCTTACAGAAATGTGTGGAATTTATTTCTGAATAGATACATATAGGGTTGTACTCTCTTACACGCACACGGACAGACAGACATTAATGGGGCTTGCAAAACTGGGGAAAACATTTTGGGTCAGTCCTACTATAACAGTGATGGCGAACCTATGACACGTGTGTCAGAGGTGACACACTGCAACGTTTGCGGTGACACACCAGCAATCACCAATACGTGACAAAAAGTGAGTTTGTTCTAATCGTTTTTCATTTTTTGTTATTTGATGTTTCTTTATATAATACATAACATTATACATGATTGGACTGTGTTTTTTGTTTAAATAAATAAATATAAATAATTGTTTCTCTTTTGCTTGGGAGGGGGGTTGACACACCAGTAGAGTCAAGTTAAGCATTTTCCTAAGTTTTGACACACCGAGCCCAAAAGGTTTGCCATCACTGTACTATAAAATGCTGGTGGGGATTACAATGAAGCATCTTATTTACACACGAACACTTAGGGTGCAATCTTAACCTGGAGTTAGGCCAGCACAGTTAGGCCAGCAGTTTGGCCAGCACAAGGGATAACAAAGTATTTTTGGACCACTCTCAGAGTCAGAGGCCAGTACACAGACGTGCGCCATCCTCCCTGACTCCGAGAGTGATCCAAAGGCACTTTACTGTGGCCCTTGTGCTGGCCAAACTTGTGCTGGCCTAACTGTGCCAGCCTAACTTCAGGTTAGAATTGCGCTCCCAGTTTTAGGAGAGACTGGACAAGGAACTTGCTCACATATGCCCCAGAGTTAACCCACTGCATTACTTTCCTCGTGGTGGGTAGTCTCCCTCTGAAAATGCTGGACAGGTACTATTTTGAAGCCAAACGCAAGGAATCTCCTTGCAAACTGTTACTAAATATTGCACTAGTCCTTAAAGGAATGAATAATGTTAACCTTGATCAGCTGGCCAAATACCAGTTTTGTATCATTGTGTTCTAGCTCTCCTTGATTCCATTTCCTGCAGTGCTTTCAGTAGAATGAATATTCCGGTGTGGAGTACTGGAGAACCAAATTGAGACACAGCTATTGCAAGGGAACATTTCCTCCATTTCCAGGGATGTAAACCTTTTACTGATCTACGTTTTATAGTTAAAAAAAAAAGGCAGGCATCCATGATTAATGAGATACAGCTGCTAATAGGAATGTAAATAGGATATTTTATGGGTGTTATAAAGACTCATTGCCAGCTTTCCCCTTGCTACCAAGCCCATCTGCAAGATAGTTCTATCAAGACGGCAATATGTTGCACTGTAAATGTTGGTTAATGGACTGGCTATCTGCCTAGTCATAGGATGCTGACAATATAATAGTTATGCGCATGTTAGGCTTATTCTTGGCAGCCACAGCAGGGCATGGGTATCCTCTTTCCATAGTGATTCAGCTTCTTTCCCTCTTCCTCAGAGGCAGAAACCAACCAGGTGACTTATTTATATTCTGGACAAAGAAAATACAATCAGACCACTTTATATGCAAACTCACTATCTGTGAATTTGCTTATCTGTGTTGTTCAGTCACTAAGTCGTGTCCAACTCTTCGCGACCCCATGGACCACAGCTCGCCAGGCTTCCCTGTCCTCCACTAGCTTCCGGAGTTCGCCCAATTTCATGTTCATCACTTCGGTGACACTCTCTAACCATCTCATCCTCTGCCATCCCCTTCTCCTTTTGCCTTCAATCTTTCCCAGCATGAGGGTCTTTTCTAAAGAGTCCTCTCTTCTCATGAGGTGGCCAAAGTATTGGAGCTTCAGGATTTGTCCTTCCAGGGAGCAATCAGGCTTGACTTCCTGGAGGATTGACCGATTGGATCTCTAGGGGACTCTCAAGAGTCTTCTCCAACACCATAATTCAAAAGCATCTATTCTTCGGCACTCTGCCTTTCTTATGGTCCAGCTCTCACAGCCATACATTGCTACTGGGAAAACCATCGCTTTGACTATGCAAACCTTTGTTGGCAGGGTGATGTCTCAGCTTTTTATTAAGTTGTCTAGGTTCACCATAGCTTTCCTCCCAAGAAGTAAACGTCTTTTAATTTCATGGCTGCAGTCACCATCTGCGGTGATCTTGGAGCCCAGGAAAATAAAGTCTGTGCTTATCTGTGAGGGGCAGAATTATCCACTATGCAGTAACCTTCCAAAGGTTGCAGGGAATGGCACCTGCACTCAGCACTGACCCCTTTAAAATGGCTGGCAGAAGCATCCGCCAGCCATTTTGAAGAGGTCCATGTTGGTCACATGTGCCATTCTGGAGGTCTCTGCTGCATCCAGCGATCTTTTGGCACTTCATACTGTACTCTGATGGCTTCCTGAGGGTCTCTGCTGCATTCGTCTGATGGCAGATAAGGTACCCCCTTGCATCTAACCCCAGTGGTGCATTATCTGTGAATTTGCTGTCTGCCAGAATGTCCAGGAAACGAACAGCAGATAATGAGGACTAACTATATTTATTTACCCACCGTGTAGTTTGTCTTTGGAAGTCCTTGCCACAGGACGCGGTGATGGCATCTGACCTAGATGCCTTTAAAAGGGGATTGGACAGATTTCTAGAAGAAAAATCAATCACAGACTACAGACCATGATGGGTGTGTGAAGCCTCTTGGTTCTAGAAGTAGGCTACCTCAGAATGCCAGATGCAAGTATCTTGTTGTCTTTTGTGCTCTGAGGCATCTGATGGGCCACTGTGAGATACAGGAAGCTGGACTAAGATGGTCCCTTGGCCTGATCCAGCAGGGCTCTTCTTACGTTCTTCATGAGGTTTGATTATCCCTGAACTGAAATCTGGTGCATTTTCCTCAGAATTTTCCTCAGCCTTGTACATCAAGCCTTCAAAACTAAGAGCTCATTGTTGCTTTCTGAGAAGGTTAGGTTAGATTTACAGAAGCAGCCAAGGTGGTGAAAACTTCCTGCTTGATGGTCACTTCCGGCCATGACATCACTTCCAGGTTAATGACATAACTTCCAGTGGGTCCAGACACAAGTGCCATTCTAAAAAACAGTTCGATTGACTGTTGGATTATTCTTCAGCATCATGACAATGCATTGTTAATGCTGTGTCATTACGCCACAGGCTGGTGTAACCAAAGGCCATCATACCCCTCAAAAACTTATGGAATGAGAGGTTGAGCCAAGATGTAGTGAACCTCACACTCACAAAACCCAAATTGCTACTTTCCCAACCACTGTAGGCAATCCCTGCTGATATGTATTGGAGACTGTGCAACTCAGTATGACTACAGTCTTTAATTGATCAGGAGTTGGGATCCACACTCGGGAACCCCGCAGACAAGAGGAGTGGGTGTATGAACAGTCACCATTCCTCCTTTTCCTTCCATCCAGTGGTGGTCATTCAACCTGTGCTGCCACTGCATTGTTCTGCCTGATTTGCCTTCCAGTTATGCACTCAAATTTTGAAGGCTGGAGGGAGAGAAAGAAGAAGTGAGCCAAAACGACATGGTAGCAGTGGCATTGCGACTGCCCACCTGAGGTTTTGTTATGACACACTTCTACATCCTGATCCACCTGATGAAGACCATGGCATACTGAGGGTGGGCAGAAAGTTATCCAAGAGACGTTGATCTCCATTGCAAGTTTAACATACAGACCTGAACTTGTTAAGCTCACAGTGCTGAGGTTATTTTTATAGCAGTGGTATTCAAACTGTGGGTCGGGACCAGTGATGTCATGCACCCACTACGCACCACTACGCGAGTACCGGTTTCTAGAAGTTGAGCTGGCCTAAATCATTATTTGTTTGGCATTTGGACAAGTGCCAATCAAAAGTGAGTACCGGTTTCTAAATCATTTGGATGACACCACTGGTCGGGACCCACTTGGTGGGTTGTGACCAGATGTCAGGTGGGTCACGGAAAGCTGGGAGCAGCCATCTTGGAAGCTGAAGATCTTACTCTTGTTACATTGCTTTTATGAGTGTTAACAGTTTGAATTTTCAAGTGAGGATTTTTTTAAATTTTGTTTTTAGTTCAGTGCTTTTACATGATATTTTGTCCTAATCTTGCTTTCTGTCATGGATGTTTCATGGTTGTACAATTGCTGCTGTCCAAGAATGCCAAATTGTATTTCAGGAGTGTCATTTTATTATGTTACAATGACAGCACTTCCTACTTGATGCTGTCACTTCCTGCCACAACATCACTTCCAAGTTAATGACATCACTTTCGGAGGGTCCCAACACGAGTGCCATTCTAAGAAGTGGGTCCTGGTCTAAAAAGTTTGAATACCACTGTTTTATAGCATCATCTGAAAGAAAAAGCATTAGAAGAAAAAGTTAAGCATCTAAATCCAACTGTTCTCCAACTGTTTTTTGTTTTTTTTAGAATGGCACTTGTGTCTGACCCACTAGAAGTGATGTCATTAACCTGGCAGTGATGTCATGGCCGGAAGTGACCATCAAGCAGGAAGTGCCGTCATTGTGCCATAATAAAATGATGCTCCTGGAATGCAAACTGGCATTCTTGGATTGCTGCAACTGTACAACCATGAAACATCCCTGACAGAATAAGATGTAAAAGCAATGAACTAAAAACAAAAATACAAAAAAATCCTCACTTGAAAATTCAAACTGTCAACACTCACAACAGGAATATAGCAAGAGCAAGGCCTGCAGTTTCCAAGATGGCTCCTCCCAGCTTTCTGCGACCCACCTGACATCAGGTCACAACCAACCAAGTGGGTCTCAAC
Source organism: Lerista edwardsae (assembly GCA_029204185.1). Taxonomy (NCBI): domain Eukaryota; kingdom Metazoa; phylum Chordata; class Lepidosauria; order Squamata; family Scincidae; genus Lerista; species Lerista edwardsae. The sequence goes on along the minus strand of JAJKFI010000024.1, from coordinate 1,358,154 downwards.
CCACAGTTTGAGAAATGCATCTTGAAATTAGTAGTGCTAAGTGTTTGGCAATGTAGAAACTAACAAGAAAAAACCACATTTAAACATCTTTTTCCTAAACACAAAATGATCTCTTGGAAGACAGGAAAGTGTACACCAAACTGAAATTTGATTCTTCTGAACAAGTACCAATACACCCAATACCTGCAATGACATGGAATATAAAAAAGAAACTTTAATTTCAGTATTTTATTTGCAGACCTAAACCAATTACTTCTTTCCCCTGAAACTGATAATGGAAAAGTTCTTTCTGCACATAAAACATGGAAGAAAAATATCAGTTCATTTGAAGATATTTGATTTCTATTTACAATTATGTCCCTAAGGTGCATTGATTTACTGAATCTTCAAAAATATTATGTTCACTGAAATATAGTTACTGTCTCATTGAAGAATAGTCTTTCTCCCTTTCCATAGGGACTCCTGAAATACCATACTTATACAGTCGTGTTTTGCTGTTAGCTTTTGTTTCCAACATCCTAATAAATATGTTAAGATGAAATCAACCCCAGAATAATTGGTGACAGATAAGTTTTGTTCATCAATGCATCTCAGATTTTTTAAAATGTCAACTGAATATTATGAACCCTGTAATTTTCCATCTTTGTACTGACGTATCAAACATTGAAATTTCAAAGAAAAGCTTTGAAAAACATTGAAGCTTACAAAGAAAAGTTATAGATGACCAATCTATTCTTGACTAACACCAAAATACTCCACTCATTTTTAAAAAAATTTCATATTTATTTACTGCTTTCTATACAGGGGCCAAGGGACGTGATGCGCTGCGGGTTAAACCGCTGAGCTGTTGACCGGAAGGTTGGCAGTTCAAGACCATGCAATGGAGTGAGTTCCCATTGCTTGTCCCAGCTCCTGCCAACCTAGCAGTTCGAAAGCACCTAAAAATGCAATAGGGACCACTTCAATTTCATGCGCCTTTGGCGTATAGTCATGCTGGCGTGTGACCACCGGAGCGGGGGTCGGACTTGACTGCCGGGTGTGTGGGGGGGGGTCGGACTTGACTGCCAGGGGCGGGGTGTGTGGGTACACACAAGCGGCGAGCCTGGGTGGCCTCTCGGCGCAGGGACACACTGGTCGGACACCAAGGTCTTTGTTTCAACCTGTTTACTTTCGTTAGCGCTTTTACATTTATGGGGGCCCGTTATCCCACGGGGACCCCCTGGGGCTCCCCCCTTTCTAGTACAAACATCGTCATCTTCTGTTGTCTCGCCCGGCCACGGTCCGGGGGTGCGTCAGGGTGGTCTCTTACCCCTCCTGGGTCAATCGGTCCCCCCAATGTAGGTCTTGGGAGTCTCTCCTGGGTGAGTGTCGGTCTCCTGGGGGCCGGTGGTCTGGTCTCCGGGAGCTCTGATATCCAGCAACTAGTCGGCAGGCATTTCCTTGCCTACAAGGGTAGCCTCTGTTCAATGGGGGGGGTCCACCCCAGGGGTGGCCCCCACCAAGGGTTGCCCCCCACCTCTTGGCCAGATGGGGTCTCTTCCCCCCCAATGGGGAGCCTCCCATGCTCCCTTACAGGTCCAGGTAAAGGGAGGAGGGTGGCCAGCCCCCAGGATCACTCTCCTCACTCTGCCTCCGCAGGGCTGCAGAGAGCGACCTCTCCCTCTGCTGTCCAGGCTCCTTATGAACCTTTTCCCAGCCTCCCTGGACTCCTCCCCTTCCTGTCTCGTGGGCTGGCCCAGTTCTCATGAGACTAAGCTGGGCCTTTGCAGGATCCTCTCCCTACCCTGAGAGTAGTCCCTGTTGCAGTTTCACACCACACACTCCAGAACTGGTTGAAACTGGCATTCCGTCTCTCCGTCTTCAGATCAGATAGAGCACCTGCGTGTCCTTGAGGTAGTCAGCTTCCCAGCTTGTTAGTGCAATCTGCTACACAGTAGCTGAACTCCCTTTAGTTAGTATAACATAAGCAGGCAAAGTTTCTCACGGGAAGCGCTGGCTAGCAAACATCCACTTTCTCATGAGATCATGATGTTCAAAGGGACACCCCATTGGTTAACTTGGGGCACAAGGGTCTTCAGGTATCCACCTACCAGATATGCTCTGGCTACACCCCTTTGTTCCCATATAACTTGTATTTTCACTGTGCGCTTACTGTTACTGAGACTCTGAGTCTGAGACTGAGACTGTAATTCAGAATGTAACAACATGCGTTGAAAAGCCGCTTGTACGCGGCAAGCCTTTGCCGGCTTTCGCTGACCGGCAAACAGAACTTCTCGCTTTCTTGCTATCGCTACTGTAACCAATAAAAGACTTTGTTATTGAAATGTAGCGATCTCTTCGTTCCTCCGCTCCGATCGCGCTAGGCAAGCGCTGAATGGGTCCACAAGCCCCCAACTCTGCTACAAACAATCCAAACAAACAACAGTCCCTGGCCTGTTGCACGTTGTCCCAGCCTGGCCAGGGATCCTTAAAGGCACGGTGTCCTCCCAGGCAGGCATCTCCTCCCTCCAGGGGCACTGCCGGGCCGGGGCTGGGGTGACACGGCCACATGACCATGGAAGCTTGTCCTCGGACAAATGCCGGCTCTACAGGCTTAGAAACAGGGATGAGCACCACCCCCTACAGTCGGTCACAACTAGACCATTCGGTCATGGGGAAACCTTTATACAAGGGCCAGCTCACTAAAGGGCCAGCTCCGTAAAGTTAGCTTTACAAGACTAAAGTTTCACCTTATCAGCCACTCAAGCTTCTGTTTTTATCCATTTTACTATGGGGGCAGGGAGAGACTGCCTCCTAGAGCATCTTTGAGCTCCATGTTAATTGGATCTACACCATTCTGGTAGTCTTGCATTCCTCCTTGCAGTGGACCAAGTAAATGGGCACGCAGAGTTGTACACGGTTCGCAGTGCGCCGGTGGCATGGTGATGTCATCGCGTCCCCCAGTGCTGCTGCCCCGCCCACTGTGTCACCCGGTCACACCTCCCCACGCCTGGAATCACTCCATTTGGGAGCAATCCGAGCACAAGGGAATGTGGGAGTGGGGAAAAAGTACATGGGTTTTTCTGCGCTGTTGCACCGTGCTGCAGCCAGCACCTGCCGCATTCGCTTCTTCCCTTGGCACCCTCCCTATGCCTCAGTGTGCACATGCAGCTCAGTTTCACTTTCCATGGGGCTCAATAAATTTTCCTTGTCAGCCATCAGCTTGTCAGTTTCATGAGCCACCAAAAAATCAGGTCGGGACCTAACAGGGACGAACGGAGCCCCAAGCGCACCCATGGCAGGGCAACGAAACCGCGCCCCCAGCACGTCACCCCACCCCTGTGCGTCGCCCAGCCACGCCTCCCTGCACCTGGAATAGCTCCATTTCGGAGCAGAATGGATGCCAGGGAGGGAGGGAGGGCCAGACAGCATGCAGGTTAGTCCGTGGACTCTGCGCAATGGCGCCCCGCTGCTGCCGGTGCCCATGGCTCGCGCCACCCCGGACTGCACCCTTCCTCCACCTCTGGGACCTACTGGTGGGTCCTGACAACTATTTTCATTGTTGTGTCCAGAAATCTCGCCGCCCCCCCCCCAAGAAGATGCTCTAGTTAGTCCTCCTTTGCTAGCATTTGGATAAACATCTAGAACTATTATGATGTGGTGCCTTCAGCTTAGAATAGTTTATCTTCCGTTCATGCTGCTTTGTTGTGCTATTTTGTGCTGCTTACTTGGGTTTTCAGCAGCTCTGATTTTGTCTGTTCTTGCTTTTGATATGTTTTAATCTTGTTTATTTTAAGCTTTTGACAGTTAGACTGTATTACATCTGATTATTCTGTTGTGTGCCACATTGGGAGCCCTTTTGAGAAGGAATATAAATGCATACAGCACAGACTGTGTTAAGTATGCTGTTAGCTTTCCCATCTTTATTTGATGCAAAGGAGCAACGTCAAAGAAATTGGAGAGCAACACAAGTGAAATCAGCAATTAGCTCTGACTGCTGAGGCCTAGCATTTTCATAGCATTGAAGCGATCTCTTGAAGGAGAATGAATATTTAGCCTGGATTCCTGCTGAGATCATGAAGTGATTCACTCGCTTGGCTGAATGCAACTTACCCTTGGATGCCTCATCCTTTACTCATACGTAAGGATCTGGGAGGCTCTTGCCTTCCCAAGCAAATGGATGATAGTGAGAATGCAAAAAATGTCAAAGCTCTGAAGAGAGCAGATCTTTGTGAGCATCACTGCTGTGATCTGAAGTTTGTAATCTGAATACCTAATTGTGAAGGTAGCCTTTGGCAGTGAACGATGCATTGTATTGTAATCGGAAGGCTATTGCAAGCCTAGAGCTTGCATGTTCCATCAAGATAACTACTATTATAAAGATATAATTATTAACTACGATCGCAAAAGACATAATTCTTAGTGAGACTGACTTCAGTGAAGACAGAAGCGTAGCTATAGGGGTCAGCGGCACAGTAAGTACCGCAGGCACCTCAATGCGCCATGAAAGTGGCCCCTCCAACTTGTTGTCAGACCCATTCTGACTACCAAGTGCAGCAGTTGCGGCATCTGCCCAGAATGGCTCCAATAGTGAGTGGGAGGATGCCCAGAATGGCTCCTATGGCTTACACAGAGCATTGTGGAGCCTGCAATGCTTACCGTGCCACCTCCCCCTGTAGCTATGCTACTGAGGGCGCAATCCTAACCTGGAGTTAGGTCGGCACAGTTAAGCCAGCAAAGTTTGGCCAGCACAAGGGGCTGCCGTAAAACGTGTTTGGACCACTCTTGGAGTCAGGGAGCATGGCGCACGTCTGTGTGCTGGCCTCTCTGACTCTGAGAGTGGTCCAAACATACTTTAGGGTGTCCCTTGTGCCAGCCAAACTTTGCTAGCCTAACTTTGCTGGCCTAACTGTAGGTTAGGATTGTGCCCTGAGTTTAGCTTAGCTCTGAATATCACAACAAAGACTGAAACAGGGTCAACAGTAAGAGTGTGTGAATAGGATCCTGGGCTCACACAGAGAAGAATCTGAATTCTGAATTAGTTGGATTGTCCTCTCAGCTGCAGCTGTGAACAATAAAATGTCTAGACATGCTATGTAATGCTGACGAAGAAAAGAGCTACCTTTATTTTATTTTTAATTACATTTTATCCCAATATTCCTTAAAGGAGCTCAGAGCAGCACACACATTTCTTTGCCTTCCTCCTCATATTATTCTCACAACGACTCTTGTGAGGTAAATTAGACTGCGAGACCCGGACTGCGAGATCCCAGAAGCTTCATGTTTGAGTGGGGATTTGAATCTGAGTTTCCCCAGACTGGAAAAGGATATAATAAGGCCCCTCCTGTTTTAAACAGAAAAGCCATGAGCTATGTATGCAGGTGCCCTCCGTAAGGAACATGACAAACATGTATTCTGGATCCACATTTTGGAATCAGAGTACAAAACATTTCAAGACCTGTAGTCCTTTAAGAAAAAGCTACTCTACTTTCCTACTGAACTGAAAACACGAAAAAGAACAACTTGATAGCCAAATGTCTGTTATTGTTGACCTCTCTGCCACTAGTACTCCTTCAGCCCAATCCTATCCCTCAGTTGCCATCTATTCCAGCTTGCTGCTTGAGAGTTACCATCCCTGCTTGTATTTTTTTTTAGCACATCCCTTTTTGCATGGACTCTATTTACTTCCTGCCTCTGAATGGGGTGACTATAATACCACAGCAGACAAAACTGAAAGTTAGGGTGGGTACTTTTATCTCATTGCCATGTGTTCAGAGCTTAATTGGTTCCATTCCGATATTACTGATGTATTTATTTTATTACACCTGGCTCTTCCTTCAGGAAGCTTAGAGAAGCAGAGCTCCCCATTAGCCTTTCCATTAAGGTCAGGCCAAGGTCTGTTTAGTTTTAACAAAATAATGGCATCCTGTACCATCAGACAATTCCATGGACACAATAGAGTCCTAAATGCTTTGAATTGAAGTAAGGAAAGAATCTGATAAAATGCTTTCTTGGGCTTGCAGGTTACTTACCAATATCTGCAAAAGATATGTGGAGCTAGCATGAGAACTAACCATCTGCCCAGGTAGCCTGTACAGTTGTAAACAGTGCCTATATGTTCATTGAGACTTGGAACCTAACAATTCAGAAATCATTTTGCCAATAGCTGGTAGGTTAGCAAGGTAGTATGTGAATTTAGAACGGATTCTCTTTTGGAGACAATGCTAGATCTTTGGGTTGATTGGCAGCCCAATCCTAAACTGCCCAGTGGCCAGAGGAGCAGGAGCAGCAAAAAAGTTACTGCTGCATTTTGTGGGCACTGCGGTAGCTGCCGGAGCCTCCATGAGGGAAAGTGACATTTGTCCCCTTTCCCCAAGTAAAACCCCAGGCCCCGCAATGGGACTATTTGAGTCTGTGCCCGCACAAAATGTGTGTTTTCTCTTGTGTCATCAGCAATATTATGGCACTTTGAAGGTCTACCCAAGCAATTGCATTCCCCTTTTTTTTTGTGAAAGCCACTTTTGCTTTTCAGTTTCCTATACAAATGAAATTCCCTCTTCACTCTTAAACCCCTTTGAAGAAGCCTTTCAAATCCTTTCTTGTAATCCTTTTTTATGCTCTATGTGGTACCCGATTATCAAAGTATCGCACTTTGATGGTGCACCAATCAGAGAACATTGTAGGGTGTGTGTGTGCACGTGCGTGCGTGCGTGCATGCATGCGTGCGTGTGTGTGTAAAAATGCAATTCATTGATTGTGATCCATTATCTAGGGCTTCTATCTATATTGTATCATCCTGTAATGTTCTCTGATCTATCTATCTATCTATCTATCTATCTATCTATCTATCTATCTATCTATCTATCTATCTATCTATCTATCTATCTATCT
>JAJKFI010000024.1:1236590-1351274 GCA_029204185.1 Lerista edwardsae | reverse complement strand
TCTATCTATCTATCTATCTATCTATCTATCTATCTATCTATCTATCTGTGTATTAGCATCAGTATTGCTCTTCTCTGCCAACAGATAAGTGGGAAGGACTAAAGGACTGTTTGAATTAAACAAAACATTGCTATCAGCTAGTTCTTCAAAGCAGCTAGATAACCCAGCAGGTAAGGTGAATCGTTGCTGAGAACTGAAACAGGATGGATGGCTCACCATTCACGGTGCTCTGTCGAAGGTTCCGCTGTAGTAAATCGAATTGTGGTTATTACTGTATCAACAGGGAGCAGATAGATGCGTCTCTCTGTCATACTGCTAGGACACAAAACCTAAGAGAATACATTCTCTGCTTCAGCTCTCTGTCTCAGCCATCAGAAGAGCCTAGATGCAAAGGGGCTCGGTTATTTTTTCAGCTACCCTCCGAGCGGTTTGCATTTCATTACATTATAGAAGAGGGGAAAGCAATATCTTGCAAATATTCAAATGAAGCAATACTTAATGAAGGTTAAAAATAAGGGAAGGTTAAAAGAGAAAGAGTTTCCATGCTCGACATAACTGTTTAGAGATAGGGAGTTGTTAGTGTAGTCCTGGGGATCCCAAGGAGCAGATTTTCAGGAAAAACGGAAGACTTCAGAGGGAGGGAAGAGCTGCAAAAATTGCCCTTTCCCCTTAGCACTTACATAACTTCTTTTGCTAAAGTTCTTTAGAAGCAACCCAATGTGAGCCAGTGGATTTGAGAGTTGATTCTCATTAAGCTGCCACCTTCTTTTTTTACTACTGCAAAATACATAGGTAATGAATCAGTATTAAAAGTGAAGACATGCTAAAATGCCATGTTTCCCTTCAAAATACACAAGACACAGGAAATAATTAGCCTCTTGCTTGCATTTATTTTAAATGGGAACAATGAGCTTTCTCTCTCTTTCATATAACAATATGTGTACATATGTATGTACCCTTGATGATTGATGTGTTTAAATTACACTTATGCCTGTAGACAAAGGACATCATGAGAACTAGTCCTTGGTACAGCATTTACACTGAGAAAACATGGGTTCAGAATCACACTCTGCTATGAAGACTGCTATGTGCTTGATCTTTGACCTGTTATTTGACCCATTTCATCTGGATGAATTAGTGACAGATTATGTGTCACCAACAACAATCTATTCCAAATGTTTACCAATCCCCATTCCCAATATTTTGAATCTCAAAATTAGATTTTTTTTAGTTGAAACAGGGAAACTTTCCATGAGGCAAACATGCCCCGCTGTTTACCAATCTGCACACATAAAAAGCATGACTACCATTTAGTGACTCAAATACTTTGGCCACCTGATGAGAAGAGAGGACTCTTTAGAAAAGACCCTCAAGCTGGGAAAGATGGAAGGCAAAAGGAGAAGGGGGCGGCAGAGGATGAGATGGTTAGATAGTGTCACCGAAGCAATGAGCATGAAATTGGGCGAACTCAGGAAGCTAGTGGAGTACAGGGAGGCCTGGCATGCTGTGGTGCATGGGGTCGCGAAGAGTCGGACACGACTTAGCGACTGAACAACAACAGCCATTTAGTGGCAGGAAGTCATTCCCTTTTCAGATGTTTCAGTATCTGTAAGAGTACAATCCTAACCCAGAGTTAGGCCGGCACAGTTAGGCCAGCAAAGTTTGGCCAGCACAAGGGACACGGTAAAGTATGTTTGGACCACTCTCGGGTCAGAGAGGCCAGCACACAGATGTGCGCCATCCACCCTGATTCTGAGAATGGTCCAAATGCGCTTGATGGTGGCCCTTGTGCCGGCCAAACTTTACTGGCCTGACTGTGCCGGCCTAACTCCAGGTTAGGATTGCACTCTAAATTGTGGCTTTTTGATCTGTTTCACAAGAAAATTGTATGAACAAAGGCACTTTCAGTATTAAATGCTATAAACATTGCTTCAATTATTTCTTTAGCAATCAAGATTCTGCAGCATTTCCTTACTAATCCTTTTCAGATTCTACGTTTTTGGGGTGTCACTTTCCACTTTGATTATATCATGCTAGAGCCTTCCAAACCGTAAAGGATGTCCCCAAACTTGATGCATGGCATTACAATAAGAGGATTTGCTGATGTCAGTGTCTTTGGTGCTAGCCAAGCGGCTTTCACATCAAGTTGTGACAGTGACTGTGCATCTGTGATTCTGGGCTCAGAACTGCATCTCTCCTCTGTATCATTCATCTTCTTCAATTATATCTGCTGTTCCTAAGAAATGCCAGACTGAAAGTCCTTGAAGATTGAAGTTCCCCAGGTTGCGGTTGGATAAAGCCTTCTTAACAAAAAGCTGAAAGGTAGCATTTTAGTCATATTTCACCCTTCTCATAACTGATTTTCCAGTTTGCCAATCACAGCTGGTTAGCCTGCCATGCCATCCTTATGAAAACGGCGCGGATCAATGAGTCCCATCAACTTTCTCACCGTGGTTCACACATTTTCCCTTCATCTGCAAAATCCATGCTCAATTCAAGGCTGAAGGCTGAAAATGTAGCATGCCTTTTATAGGTCTGACAAAACATAAAAGCAGTCCAGAAAAAGACTGAAGCAAAAAAAAAAAAAGTTTCCAATGTCAGGGAAAGTGAAGGAAAAAGTGGTTTTTCGTTTGCAGGGAGTATAATCAATCAATCAATCAACAGATACTTATATACCGCTTTTCAACACGAAGTTCACAAAGCGGTTTACAGGCAAATAGTAATAATAATGAAGTTAAATGGCTCCCTGTCCCAAAAGGGCTCACAATCTAAAAAAAAAAAAAGGCAGACCACCAGCAAGAGCTACTAGAAAGACTGTGCAGGGGTGAAGAGGGACAATTACTCTCCCCCTGCTAAATATAAGAGGAGCACTACTTGAAAAAGTGCCTCTTGCCCAGTTAGTAGGGGTGACCTGCAAACTCTCTTAGAGCACAATCCTACACATGTCTACTCAGAAGTGAGTCCAATTGAGTTGAATGGGGTTTACTGTCAGGTAAGTGGTCATACGATTGCAGCTTTAGACCGCAATCCTAATGTGGAGTTAGGCCGGCACAGTTAGGCCAGCAAAGTTTGGCTGGAACAAGGGACACAGTAAAGCAGTGGTATTCAAACTTTTTCGACTGGGACCCACTTTTTTAGAATTGCACCTGTGTCGGGACTCACCAAAAGTGATGTTGTGGCAGGAAGTGACATCATCAAGCAGGAAGTGCTGTCATTGTAACATAATAAAATGACACTCCAGAAATGCAGATTGACATTCTTGGACTGGAGCAATTGTACAACCATGAAACAACCCTGACAGAAAGCAAGATTAGGACAAAATACTATGTAAAAGAACTGAACTAAAACAAAATTTAAAAAAGAACTTCACTTGAAAGATCAAACTGTTCATACTCACAAAAGGAATATAACAAGAGTAAGGTTGCTCCCAGTTTTCCGCAATCCACCTGACATCAGGTCGTGACCCACTAAGTGGGTCCCAACCCACAGTTTGAATAACACTGCCGTAAAGTATGTTTGGACCATTCTCAGAGTCAGAGAGGCCAGCACACGGACATGCACTATCCTCTCGGACGCAGAGAGTGGTCCAAGCACGCTTTACAGTGGCCCTTGTGCTGGCCAAACTTTGCAGACCTAGCTGTGCCAGCCTACCTCCGGGTTAGGATTGCGCCCTTATTCAGCACTGGCTAAAGACTACGGTCCCAATCGTATCCAACTTTCTGGTGCCAATGCAGCTGCAATGCAGCCCTAAGGTAAGTGAACAAACGTTCACTTAATTGAGAACACCTTCATGATTTCCCCACCACCACCGAATGCAGCACACACCCCACTGGGATATTATTATTATTATTATTATTTATTGAATTTTTACCCCGCCTTTCCGCCCGAAGGCGTTCAAGGCGGCATTACAAAAACAGAATAAAACATAGTTAAAAACAGCAATTAAAAACAATATAAAATACAATATAAAAAGTATAGACAGTCATCCCACGGGTCATAAAAGTACAGAATATCAAAAAATACAATTAAATACAAAGACCAGCCAGCCTGTCAGCAACTAAAAACCTGCTCGAAAAAAAAGGTCTTCAGCCCCCGCCGAAATACTGCCAAAGAGGGAGCAGTTCTTAACTCTAAGGGGAGGGTATTCCAAAGTTGGGGTGCCACCACCGAGAAGGCCCTATTCCTGGCTGCCACCCCTCTCACCTCTCCTGGTGGCGGCACAGTCAGAAGGGCCCCCCCAGATGACCTCAGAGCACGGGTAGGATTATATGGGAGGAGGCGGTCCCTCAAATACCCTGGGCCCGAGCCATGTAGGGCTTTAAAGGTCAAAACCAGCACTTTGAATTTGGCCCGGAACAGAACCGGCAGCCAGTGTAGTCGCCGAAGCAACGGCCCGACAGAGTCAAACCTACGTGCCCCAGCAACCACACGAGCAGCCGCGTTCTGTACTAGTTGTAATTTCCGGACCGTCTTCAAAGGCAGCCCCACGTAGAGCGCATTGCAATAGTCTAATCTTGATGTCACTATAGCATGGGTCACTGTGGCCAGGATAGTTACACCAGGGCTGGAAAATTGGGTAGGATTTGGCCCTAGATCTGCCATGACATTTTACAACTTTGTGCTGAAATTAAACAATGTCCAGACACCAGTCAAAACCACTGCTGAAACATCTACTTTTTCCAGCACCACCACCACACACGCACTCATGGTCAGAGTGGCTGCATCTCCAAAAACTGGGGATGCTACAAATCCCACCCACCTTGCCAAGTTGCTCCCACCTTGGCTTTAGCAGCTCAGATTGCAAGATAGTTCTCCTTAGTTCCTCCCATTAAATTATCTACCTTGACAATGAAATAGAGCCTCTATGTTCAGGAACAGTATACCTCTGTTTCTTCCCAGAAATGCATGGGTGGTAACTGTTCAAATCAGAGTGCTAGTAGAAGGAGATAACTGACAGCACAATCCTAACCAACTTTCCAGCACCAGGGTAGGGGCAATGCAGCTTCGAGGTAAGGGAACAAATATTCTCTTACCTTGATGAGGACTCCGTGACTGACCCCCAACTGCAGGATTGGGGTTAGGATTGCGCCCCGAGTTGCTTAACCACAAAAGCTGATTTCACTGTTTTCCTAACAGTATTTTAACACTACTGCACAAAAGTGCACAGAAAGATCTGAGTTAACTTCTATCAGTGCAGAGATGATGAGATACACTGCGTGTTCCTTAATGCATTTTTTATTCAAGGTAAAAATACAATATCTGAATATGTGGATAATGCCTACTATTTTAAGAGCTTCATGACATCAACACCCTTCTCTTCTGTGTAGTTGATAAAGGTCAGCTAAACTATTAAATGCCTCTCTTCTTTGAAAAATTAGGCATACAAGATTTTCTAACAGCTGTAATTTCATGTTGCGTGGCACTTAAGAGAAGGCTAACTTCAACATCCCAAATAAGGTAGCCTTATTCACGTAGAAAATGACTTTCACAGCTGTCTGCCACCTTGACACCGACGTCATCTCTTACTCACTGTCTGACTTTCTAAAACAAGGTTAATCTCCATCATTCTGGGCTTTTTTATAGCTTTTCTGAACTTTAAGATTTGATGTGCAGCAAAATGTATTACCAGTTCTGGAAGCCTGCTTTAATCAAAGTATCATCTAAAGCAGGGGTGTCAAACTTGTTTCAGACAACTGGCCCAATAGCATTCATGATGCCTTCTGAGGGCCGGAAGTGATGACCTTAACAGGAAGTGATGTCATTAATCATGTCATGACCATAAATAAGCACGTTTTTTCCTCAGCTCATTAGCAGCAAATGGCAAGAGAAAAGTACACAAATCGATCATATTTTCAAGATATGGAAGAGCCCAATTATCATGCAGGCTGCCCTTTCAGCACAGTTCAGCAGCTGATGGTGGTGCTGAGAGAGCCTGAGGGCCAAATAAAGAACTTCTGAGGGCCGCATTTGGCCCCTGGGCCTTATGTTTGACAAACCCTGATCTAAAGTGTCATAAACTGTTAAGTGGTTGTAAAAATAATTTTGCGGGGCGGGGGGCGGAATGCAGCAATATACACGTATATTGTCCTTTGAAATTTGGAGAATTGAGCACAATATTCTCATGAGAATCATAAGAACATAAGAAGAATTCTCTGGATCAAACCAATGGCCCATCTAGTCCAGCTTCCTGTATCTCACAGTGGCCCACCAGATGCCTCAGGGAGCACTCAATAAAACAGGCTGCCTGCATTCTGTTGCCACTCCCTTGCACCTGGCATTCTGAGGTAAATTCTGAGGTAAACACACTGGTGGCCAGTCAAGATTCTACACAGTATTTCTCTTTGACAGCCACTGGAACCAGATGCTCCTCTTCAAACATGTACACATAGGAACATAGGAACAGCCCCACTGGATCAGGCCAAGGCCCATCTAGTCCAGCTTCCTGTATCTCACAGTGGCTCACCAGTTGCCTCAAGGAGTACACAACATACTTGCATCTTGTTGCCACTCCCCTTCATCCATCAATCATTCCCCAAGAGTCTCTGAAATACTAGGGTCTCCTATGTCATCTGGATTTTTGTTTACTGCTGCTCTCTGGGTGTGTTAGAAGAAGCTGTGACACATACATATGGACCAACGCTAAATACACAGCATGTTTTTTCTTCAAAATTATGGTTGTATTCAGTGGCAAATCTCTGTAGATTTAATCAATATCTCAGTTAAAACTCCTGTAATTAACTGACTTTCACCAGGGGATAGTTCTGCTTCATATCAAACTGATGGAGTGGAACAGAATGGAGCACTGCTCACTCTCAAAGCCGGAAAGAAAAAGAGGCCAGAGTTTTGAGAAATTCTCTCTCTTTGGGTCACATCATGTTTCAATCTTACTACTGTTTCCAGTTGGTAAACAGCTGTTTTCACATCTCCAGTGATCTAGGCCAGCCTGGGTCTCTCTTCTTTGTGACTGCCGGCTCTGAGATTTGAAGGTCAAGTCTGAAAGGGATGCACAAACCTGTAATTTCCCTGAGGTGGACCGTCTTGTAAAAAAAAAAATGAAGACCAACACGCATTGACATTAGCTAAAAATAGCAAGGGCAAGTGGAGCAATCAAGACCCTGCGAGTTATATCAGCTCTGCAAAGATCACATTGCAGGTGGCTAAGAGAGAGCCGTTTGGAAAGGCGAGAGCAATTCTTCTCATTTAACAAGCATTTAAGGATGCAGAGAAGCAACAGAAGTGGATGAGCCAACACATTTACTTGCAGTCGTGTGGGAATGCTTATAGGGCATAAAGAAATGGGATGGTAATCGGAAGCATCTGCGGCCTTAAATTTACACTTATTTTTTGCCAACTGAATAGGCAGAATAGGGACATAAAAAGCTGGCAGGAGCAGGAGCGCAGCTACAGGGGCAGCATGGTAAGTATTGCAGGCTCCGCAATGCGCCAGGTAAGCAGCCCCTCCCACTCATTGTTGGAGCCACACTGGACAGTGACAGCAACACAGTATTGCAGGGCCAAATCTGCCCTACTCGGTAGGAGCACAGGGGGCGACCATTTTTCAAGCACTGATAGCTCCATAAGAAACACATGAAGTACTGGAATGCCAATGCTAAATTTGTGTATTAACTAGAATGCAATTCTAACCCCAAGTTGGAATAGGTAGGCCTACTTTATATACAGCCTGAGTTTGGGACTGGCTGTGGTGCAACCCAGGGCAAGAGGAATTGACGGTGCAATCCTAGAGGGGGCGGAGCGCTAACACAATGTTGTTGCGTCGGCGCTCTGCCATTAATGCCAATGCGGGAGCGCCTAGCAGCACCCCCTCGTCAGCGCTAAAGTAACAGGACCAGCGCTACCAGCAGCGCCAGTCCTGTTGCACCCGTGCAGCGCTTCCCTCGTGTCGGCCGAAGCCAGCTGGCGCGAGGGATTCTCTGTTCCGTATCAGGACGGGGATTGGTGGGGGGGAGGTGGGAGGCGGGACTTGGATGGGACTTGGGCGGGCTTGGGAGGTGGCCATATGGCCACTTACTAAGCCCGTCAGAGGGGCCATGCTGTCTCCTCGTATCTGCGCCCGCTCTTTAGCGGGTGCAGATCCGAGGAGCACATAGGGGAGGCTGGAGTAAGGGAGCTGTAAGGAGAGCGGGGAGGCTCCAACCTCTCCTAAACAGCGTTGGATATGGTGCTGGCCCGTCGGCCTCGCCAGTCCAGCATTGTTTAGGATTGTGCCCTGAGTCCCCTTCCTTTGGGTAACGTGTAGCAGCCTGAATGGGGCTATTCCAATCTGTGCCACCGAAATAGGAGGTGCAAATTCGAGCAGACCAGATTTGGACCGTCTGAGCCAAAGGTTAGGATCTGGCCCAAGTACCAGATCCTGGCACCACCCTCTCACCAGGTACGCCCCCTCCTCCCCCTGCCCTGTTCTGCCTTCTCATCGCCCCGTTCCACCTTACCACTGCCCTGTTCCACCTCCCCCCACCTTCCCCAACCCCCCACGCCAGCCAAGCTCAGGCGTTGCATCGGTGCTATGTATGGGGCTGGACTGAGCCCCAAGGCACACCTGTAGACCATTTCCGGCACACCAATGTGTCGCGGCACAGTAGTTGAAAATGACTGTTCTAAACAAATACTGATATCCGGGTCCCTGGAGAAGATGGCCGCCTGACCAGACGTGTATTCACCAGCTCTTAATACTGAGGTACCTTTTTCTCAGTATGCTTGCTATTAAAAGGAAGAAAAGAGCTAGAGCAATCTCCCCTGTGAACTCTAGACCTCTTAATACAACTAAGAGGAGAAAAAAACATCTTAAAGAGGCTAAGAAACAGGTTTTTATCGAACCTTTCCTCTCCAAGGCTTCCTCCCCCATTCTACCGGCTGGATCGTCTCGGCTCCAGGCAGGCTGTAAATTATCTTCTCAGCCGATTAATTTATCAAATGAACTCCTTGACTCCCCTGCTGATTGCTCACTGCTAAGAGCATTGGAGGAATGTGATAAGCCCCAGACCAAGGACTTTCGAAGAAGTCTTTCTTTTCTACGAGAGTTAATAGGGGTAGAAGAAGTAGCTAACCCCTCCCCCCCTCCACAGGCAGATTCTTTGTGCACTCAAGAGCAGCCGGCAGAAGCATGCTTTATTGCTGCACAAACCCTTTTGGTCTTGTTGGAACGCTGCCAAAAACAAGAGAAGCTTCTAACATCTATGTATAATGAACTGATTAAGCTCTCTGAACAACTTCAGCCCACTATCAGGGCACTAGAAAAACAAAGAGATGTTCCTTTATTGTTTTCTCGTTCCTCTAACAAGCCTTGTGGTCAAGACTCTGGCTCTACACAAGCAATTCATAGCACAACATCAGCTTTCCAGCAGACATCTTCTGATTTACACTTAATATGGGTGCCATCTGATATACTACTCTTCATCCCACGAGGTGATGGCCACCTATGGACTAACAAAACTAGGATTTCGGCCTCCCTCTCACAGCTGCTGAAGATGAAAGTTTATTCAAATACTCTGTTAAACTTTTATTATCTTCCTTCCACGGGATCCCACAAAAGATTGTACATTTGCTTTCAAACATCGCTGTTGGCCAAGAGGCTTCTGGCATCTCGTTCCTTGTTGAGACAGTTCAATATAATGGCCCAGAGAGCTTTCAGGCAAATAGGATTGAAACCGATATGCCGAAAAAAAGCTGACAACATAGTGCAATCATCGGCCTATACGCCACCAACTCCCTGTTCTGTACCTACGGAGCCTAAGAAAGATCTTCCATTCAGTTTAGAAGCCTCCAGCATTTCTGAGAGCCAAAATGATATCTTGCCTGGAGAAGTGATGGAGGCCGAACCAACGACCACTGCACCTAGGGATGTTGCCCCTGTGGAAGATGTTTTACACCCCTCTCTCACCACCGTAAAGGAGAAGATGCACCCCAGGCGGCTGAACCTGTCCCTCTCTGAGGAAATCTCTACTGATTGTAATAACTATGATCTACCTACCTCTTCGGCTCCCCTTTTGTTGGATGCTCCTTGTGAATCCAGTTCACTTGACCCGGTGGGGTCTTCTCCCCGCACAAAGGAGACCTGACTGAATTCCAATTTTTCTACTACTTATTTGGAATTGACTTCTCAACGTGGGCGTTGGCCTGGACCCGTTTTGAAGATGCTTTCGTGGAATGTGGCGGGGTGGGAAAATAAGGCCCGTAACACTGAATTTGTAAACTTTCTTCTGGGTGCCGATATACTTTGTCTACAGGAAACGTGGGCTAAAGACCCTATCCTTTTGCCCGACTTTCAAACATTTTCTATTCCTGCATTTAGAAGAAAGAGATTTGGCCGGTATCAGGCAGGAGTGACGACCTTGATTAGGTCTTCTCTTAAAGCTGAGTTCGTCGATGAATGTCATGATTTAAATTATATTTTAGTTGTGCGTTTGCACACTCATTTTATTTGTACTCTTCTTTTTAATGTGTATTTCCCCCCTTATTCAGATAAATTGCATCTGTCCCAAATGTGGGCAACGTTAGCTCTCATGCTGGAAAGACTGACAGCTAAGTATCCCCATGATGTCATTCTTATGGGAGTTGATGCGAATGCCCGGGTCGGCAATGGCTCTGAAGTCTTTTATAAAATGCTTAAAGGAGGCAGCCTTTCGACCCTTCCATCGTACTGTGAGTACCCCAGACTTTCTAAGGATCATTGTGTTAATGAGGCTGGGGTACAGATGGCAAAGTTTTGTACTCTTCATAACATTGTTTGGATTAATGGCCTGACATTCTTCCATAAGGCCTCAGAATTCACTTTTGTGGCCCCTAGGGGCTGTAGCACCATTGATTATATTTTGATCTCAGCTGATTTTATCACCTATGCTATGCATTTTGAGATTGGAGAGTACAAAATTAGTGACCATCTTCCGCTGTTGCTGGTATTGAATACCCTTGAACTAGCCCCTTCTACATCCTCTTTAATACCAAGGAACCCTATTTATAGTGATGATGCTTCTACTAACCTTAATACGGTTTTACCTGATTTAATTTGTTTAGATCAGCATCCCTCTATGAGTGACAAGGTTTGGATGCGTAAATATGCTTGGAATAATGATACCCTGTCCAAAGCTCAATTGGTATTGAAATCACCTCCTGCTGTTTCCCTACTGAACATCTTACACTCTAATTCAAATCCTAGGCTCCTGATTGAAGCCTATGAGTCATTTTTAGAACTTATAGTAGCTGCCATTGCCCAGCCTTTGTCTAAGCTTCCGGTGAGAAAAGAAAAATCCCTTCCAACATCTCACTGGTTCGATCAGGAATGCCTAGAACAGAAAATGCACTCCAGAGCATTATTTAGTCAATTTAGACTATTAAACACCAGTCATGCTCTGAAGAACTACTTCGCCCATTTAGCCCTTTTCCGTGAAGTGGTACGTACTAAAAGAACTAACTTTCTAAAAAAGCAATGGGATAGACTGATCTCAGCCTCCTCACATACTAACTCCCGGCTTTTCTGGGACATTGTGACGAGAGCCTTAAGAAATAACCGCCATATTTCGCCGGCTGTTCCAATTAATCTATGGAAACCTTATTTTTCACAACTCTTTTTTGATGACTCCTTAGATTGGGAGAGTGTTTCACCTCCCGGGTGCTATCCATCTGCCCCTAACTGGACAAAAGTCTCAGAAGAGGAGGTACTCAAATTAGTTCGTAATTTAAAAAAGAGAAAAGCGCCTGGGCCTGACGAAATAGTCACTGATTGGTTAAGAGATGATGAGAATTTTTGGGTTCCAATACTATCTAAAATTTTTACAGCCGTGAACATTTCAGGTTTGATTCCTGAGGCCTGGACTAAATCAATAATT
Organism: Lerista edwardsae; assembly: GCA_029204185.1. NCBI lineage: Eukaryota > Metazoa > Chordata > Lepidosauria > Squamata > Scincidae > Lerista > Lerista edwardsae. The sequence continues at coordinate 1,339,431 of JAJKFI010000024.1, read as the reverse complement.
GTGCCAATTTATAAAAAAGGTGATCGTAAGGCCCCGGAAAACTACAGACCAATAAGCTTATTGTCAGTGGTCGGTAAACTTTATGCCAGCCACCTATTGGGACATCTTAATCACTGGATAGATCAACAAGAGATCCTAGGGGTGGAGCAAATTGGCTTTAGGCATGGTAGTTCCACTATTGATCACTGTATAGTCTTATCCCATCTGATAAATACACAGTTAAACCTAAAGCTAAATTATACGCTGCCTTTCTAGATCTCAAGGCAGCGTTTGATAGTATTGATAGAGATCTTTTGTGGAGTAAAATGGAAAAGCTAGGAGTGGACCCCTACCTCCTAATGCTGATTAGATGCCTTTACTCCAAAACAACCTGCAGGGTCAGATGTTCCCAGGAGGGTCTTCTCTCTGAAGAGTTTCTCACTAATTAAGGAGTGAAACAGGGGTGTGTATTGGCCCCTACCCTCTTCAATCTCTTCTTGAATGATCTGGCCCCATTCTTGACTGAGTTAAATGCTCATCCCCCGAAACTAGGGGACATTGTGCTACCTATTTTATTATACGCAGATGATGCGGTTCTTTTGTCAAGGACTCGAGTGGGCCTTAGGAGATTGATTCGTGGCTGTTTGGATTATTTTGCCAAGAATAAGCTTTATCTTAATTATTCAAAATCAAAAATAATGGTCTTTGCCAAAAGATGGTCCCCTCAAAGTTGGGTGTTTAATGGCCATTCTGTTGAACAGGTAAAACAGTTTAAATATCTAGGTGTTCTGTTCACTTACAACCACTCTTGGGTAGGTCATCGCCAAATGGCACTGGAAACAGCAAAAATTACTACCCGGGCTATTCTAGGTTTTTTCTACAAAGAAGGTGGCTCATTTGTCCCGGCTGCCATCAGGGTTTACAATGCTAAGGTCATTAACCAACTGCTTTATGGTATTCCAGTCTGGATCAAGGCATTCAATCATGTATGTGAAAGAAATCAGGCTATGTTTTTTAGGAAGATCTTAGCCTTACCAAATGCAGTGCCCTACTCAGTTCTCTGCCTTGAATTAGGACAAGTGAAGATAGAGATCTTGGCTTGGCTGAGAACTATTAGATTCTGGCTGAAGATTTATTTTAACAACTCCCAAAAAGGTCTTCTATATCACCTAAAAAAGGACACTTCTTTCTCCAATGTGCTTTGTGAAGGAAAACTAAATCAACTGGGCCTTAGTGCTGAGTTACTTGGAGACACCCCTTTAGTGGCTGTCCTCAAGCAAGTTAAGCAGAAACTGTGGGATAACCAGGCCTTGGAATTCTCAAGGGCTATTAATAACCTTCGCTTCCCACTACCGTGGCTTATGCCTGTTAGATTGGGCACAATTCCACTTTATTTCTCAGTGCTTTTGAACCATAATGTAAGACATGTTTTTACCTTAGCCAGATGTAATGCAATGCCTTCTGAGGTATTATGGGGCAGGTTTCTGAATATCCCCTTTAATGAAAGAATATGCCCGTGTATGTCGGGGGCTCAAGAAACACTGATCCACCTTTTTTTTCATTGCCCCCTACATGATTACGCTCGTTATAGGTTTTTCTCCTTTTGTAAGTTCAGGGCTCATTTGAAGGATGAAGTGGCATTGTTAAATTTTCTCCTCAGGACTTCAGATCCTATTCTTATCCAACAAATAGCGGAGTTTTTGTTCTCCATAGTTAAAATTAATATGAAACGTCGACAGATAGAAGAGTACTCTTAATTTTAGTCTCATTCTATTTTACTATTTACTCTAGCTCTGGAGAGGTAGCCAACTGTTTGTTGTTGTTTGTATTACGGTTAATTGCTGGTTGCTTTATGTTTTATATGCCAATAAAGGTTTGTGAATTGTGTACTGATATCCGACAGTTTAATAGATCACAACAAAGTTGTACTTGGGAGTTAAATTAGCAAAACAGAGATGAGACTATGCTACAAGCTAGCAAGTCCCTGGTTCAGGTCTTTGCCCTGAACTTGCCTAAAACTCTTATCCTGAGCAACACATTAATATTAACCTTTACCTCCTTTGAAGAGCTTGTTTACTCTTCAAAGGAGGTAAAGATTACTCAGATAATGTACATACAGTGTGATGACCACTTTAAAGAGATATATAAAAGGTGAAACCAGTGGTGTCATTCAAATGATTTAGGAACAGGTTCTCACTTTTGATTGGCACTTGTTGGGGTCCGCCCACCGGAAGTGATGTCATGGCAGGAAGTGATGTCATCAAGCAGACCCAACAATTCCCAAACTATTCCAGATCACTCTCAGAGCATGTTAAGAAGGCCTGAGAAGGGGGACGTCAGCTCTTCCCAATCTAATTCTTTTGGGCTGTGTGTGCCTGACCATACTCTAAAGAGTTCTCAGAATGTACACAAGGTCTTCTAAACCCATCATACTGTCAGTGATTTGGAGGTAGGAGGAATGCAATGACACAGGAAAATAGGATAATCTTTACAATTATGGGCAGAATTCAGCCAATAGTTCTCAAGGCTGAAATTCTAAACACACTTTCTAAAGAGTAAGCCATTCAGCAATATATGCATAAGTCTGCAAGTATAAGCCTGTCTTTTTGGAAGATCCAACTGAAAATAATGGGGCTGACTTCTGAGTAAACAGTTTAGATCAGTCTTTATGTCTTAGGGATTTCAACTGGAGGGAGAGTTAAGCACATGTTTGACTACTCAAAATCAATGCAATGTAAAAGCACTTAAATTACACTGGATCATGCCCAATTAATAATAATTATCACCTGTAAATAACTGCGCTGGGTAATCAACGCTGTGCAAACTTTAGAGTTGTCAGGAGGGAAAACCAGCCTTTAACAACAGCTTAATTCACAGAAACCATCATACTGAACTATGATTCCTACTTGGATTTACATCATATAGTGAGCCACTTTGCAAGTTACTAGTCCACAGTATCCCCAGTTCAAGCTTCATTTTATGCCATCCAGACCAACAGGATGCTGCATGTCATTTTAGTAGACCTATGAATGGTCACAGACTATGTCTCATATTCACAAGAAATTTCTTGCTTCTCAAGAGAGACAGGAGAAATCTCGTGCTTCACTATGTCAATTATTATTATTATTATTATTATTTATTGTCATTGTGTTACACAACGAAATTCACTGACACCCGGAGACCAAACCAATACACACACTAAGTTCCCGACACTCCCCCCAACCCCCCATACCATCCACCCCCTAAAATTCCTCTTCTAAACACAAACATCCACATAATAGACAATTGTACAGTCCGACTGCCCCTATCTACTGATACTTAAGTTCATTGTTCAATGCTGTCATGGCTCTAGGGTAAAAGCTGTTTATAAAACATGTCGTCCGAGTCTTGATGTTCCTATATCTTCTTCCAGAAGGCAACAGTTCAAAAAAGTTGTAAGCAGGATGAGAAGAGTCTCTAAGGATATTATGTGATTTCTTTAAACAGCGGGTGGCGAAGATGTCATCAAGGGTGGGTAGCTGAAGCCCGATGGTATACTGGGCCACTTTAATAATTCTCTGTAGTGCCTTTTTATCCCCTACAGAGCAACTCCCATACCATACTAAGATATTATATGTCAGGACACTCTCGATGGTACTACGATAATAGGCCAGAAGTAGACGCTGAGAAAATTTGATCCTTCCAAGCACCCTAAGGAAGTACAACCTCTTCTGCGCCTTCTTCACCAGCATATCGACATTTAATGTCCATGTGAGGTCCAGTGAGATGTAGGTACCCAAGAATTTAAAACTGCTAACCCTTTCCACCTCCTCACCATTTATATACAGAGGCAAATACGCATCTCTTTTTCTCCTGAAATCAATTATGAGCTCTTTAGTTTTTTTGGCATTGAGTGTAAGATGATTTTCTTTACACCACGATATCAGCCCTTGTACTTCCTTCCTGTACGCAGTCTCATTATTCTCATTGATAAGCCCCACCACCGTCGTATCATCTGCAAATTTAATAATAATATTGGTACTATCCAGTGCGGTGCAATCGTGTGTATACAGAGAATAGAGAAAGGGGCTCAGCACACAGCCTTGAGGGGCTCCTGTGCTTAATATTAAAGTAGAGGAGTAATGAGATCCCATCCTTACTGACTGTGGCCTGTTCGTCAAAAAATCCTTTATCCACATACAGATCTTCCGGTGTATGCCCAGGTTACACATCTTAAGAAACAGCCTACTAGGTAGTATAGTGTTAAAAGCCGAGCTATAGTCCACAAATAACAGCCTTGCATAAGTACCTTGTTGTTCCAAATGCTGCAGTACCGTATGAACAACAATAGACACAGCATCATCTGTAGATCTGTTGCTCCTATAGGCAAATTGATATGGATCCAAAGTAAATCCATATAATAATGTAGTCAAATAATGTTGCTTTAAAGTAGTACCCACATCATTTAAGATTCCAGCAATAAAAGCAACAAACCTTGTGGGAGGAAATCTAGTTAACCTATTGAGGGCGGGGGTGTAACTCCCCTCCTCAGGTGTAGCTGCTGCTGCCACCAGCCCAGGCTCAACACAACAAAGGGAGCTCCTGGGCAAAAATCCCTCTTAAAAGAAAGCCAAATAACAGAAGTAAAAAACCCAATTTTATTGACATATATTAAGAGTTATAAATAAACTACAGAGGCTCTGTACCATAAAACCTGAATATTAAAATGACAATAATCAACCCCTTTGTTTATAACTTAACTGAGAGGAACTCAAAGGACAAAAACAACAACAAAAAATCCTATAGGATTTTTACCTTACTGACTGACTACAACCAGCTTCCACAGCACATAGTGAGGCTAACCTTCCCTGAGAGCAGCCAAAGGGGTCTGTTCCCTGAGGCTTTTAACTTTATATCAATGAACTAATCACCCCCACCTGAGCCATTTACACTTGAGTAGTTCTCTCCCAACTAACCAGGTTCACATAAGACCACAATTTCATGACACCCACAAAGAACAACAACTACGTGTACATCTTCCCTTTACACTTTTCTAGAGAACTCACCACAGTTCCAAACACAGGGAAAATCAACTTCCACAAAGATCGATATAGTGAATTGCAGGCTACAAGGAAGTGCAGCAATGCTAAGCTCTGTGCTCACACAAAATCTCTTCATGCACAACGATCCTGCAAGGGAAGTCTGAAAGGAAAGGCATTTCTAGGAGCACTTAAAGGCGAGGCTGGGGGTGATCCTGCAAGGAGGGAGGGAGGTCTGCATTTCTAGGAGCACTTAAAGGAGAGGCTGGGGGGCAATCCTGCAAGGGGGAGAGGGAGGTCTGCATTTCTAGGAGCACTTAACAGAGAGGCTGGGGGGGCGATCCTGCAAGGGGGGGAGAGAGGTCTGCATTTCTAGGAGCACTTAACAGAGAGGCTGGGGGACGGAGCAAACAACAACAAAAAACAAAGCCAGCGATGAGTGGGCGGAGCCAGCCCTAAGGTTAGGTTCTGGAATGCACGTTCCGATGCCTTTCCCCTCCATGTCACCACTGCTCCTCTCCCTTGCTGCTGTAGCCAGTAAGCAACGCCAAGATGTTGCTTTTCCCTGTGAGGATTGGCTAAAATGGTGCAGGAGAGGAGTGATTCCACTGCAAGGTAAGGCTTCTTTCAAAACTTAAGAGCTTTGCCCTCCCTTAGATTTGCCTCTGCTTGCAATTGAAATTCAAATTCAAATGGGCGGGAAATGGCCCTGTTTTCTGGTCCAATTAACAAACGGAGCCACACACAAAAAACCCACGAAGTGCAAAGCAAAAAACACACATACCAACACGAAGTGCAAAGCAAAAAAAACGGAGCAAAAAAAAAAACCCGAAGCAAAAAAAACAAGGAGCCAGCAATGAGTTAAGTGGGTGGAGTCCACTAATTGTAACAACCGGAACGCTGTTCCAGCTGCATGACAGCACTGGCGGGCCAGCTGCCGTGGGCGGGGCCAGCTCATTTAGAAACAGGTTCTCGGAACCGGTGAGAACCGGGTGCATGACTACACTGGGTGAAACCTACTGCTGCTATCCGAGCCCCTTGATCCTACAGCAACTTGCCTTGTTCATACTTACCTTTACGAATATGGTAATTGGAAATGTACTATCAATATAAAGGAAAGCTAGGATGCTTCAGATTAATTGCCATTAGTTTTACTTTGGCAGTCAAAGGATAGCTTTCCCATCACCTTGCCAGGAAACGAGGAAGCAGGCTCCATAATGCCAGGCCCTTAAAAGCAAAGTCTAGTCAAGTTTGCTAATAAGAACAGAAGCTCCAGTTTCTTCACCAGTTTTTTTTAAATGCCTGCTTGACATGCCGTCTGCCTGCACATTCTCTGTATATTAGCAACCTAAACAAGTTGCTTTGAATGACATAAGCAAAATAAAAAATAAAAAAATCAGGCTGCTTTCCTATATATGCTTTTCCTGGGAGTAAGCCCCTTTGAACACAATGGGGCTTACTTCTGAGTAGTCATGGCTAGGAATGTATAATCAGTTCCACTACTTCATTGCCCCTGAAAAGCAAAGGATGCAGAGAGCTTTGAAGACTGATCCCTTTAGAACGTCAGCACCACTATATAGAAGGGCAGCACAGGATTGGAGTGTAAATTTCAGGGAGCAACAAACAGGTAACAAAGCAATGTGCCAGTTTTCTTATGGCTGCAGGCAAAATCCGTAAAGCCTTGGTGGCTCAAGAAAAGGAATACTAAGCCCATATGCTTTTTATATATCTCGCAGTAGTTTTCCTTATACACGTATGATAATTCTGTGATTTAGTTTTAAATTCCCTGTTTCCCTAGTTTTATTATTAGTGAGATTTGATGTAGTTATTATTTTAGGTTGTAGTCACTTTCTCTTGATGTATTGGATGTTCGTTTTAATATGTCTACGTTTTGTTTTGTTGGTTGTTTTCTGGTCCTCGACTGCAATAAATGATAAAAAAAAAAAATTTCAGGTGCATAACTGAACGTTCATACTGATTTTGAGCATCACTGGGCATGGGCATTTAAAAAAAAACTGACAACATGAGCTAATTTTGTAGGTTTAGTTTACAATAGATATTTGGACTTTTCTTTCTCCTAAACTGGCACCAAAGCTCAGCCAAAATGAACTTTCAAGGGAAAAAAATGGAACTTCAGGAGGATTTTTCTCCTGATTTCTCATGGCCATCCCACACGTTATTTATCACCAGTTCTTACCAGACTGTTCCCACAATGTAATGGACGGTGCTTCTAAATTGCAAACGTGGCCATGGAATATTTGGAAGAATACTTGTTACAAATGACTTAATTTCTGAAATTGACAAGCTGTTGTCAACTGGAGCTATAAGTCATCTGTTGATGCTTATAGCATGGCTTGCATTATGTTCTGCAGGCACACCAAGGCTATCCATCACCATTATTTGTCATATGACTGAGATAAGAGGATCAAGCACCAAATGACACGAGACTCTCCAGGACACTAGAACGGAAGACTAGAACCAGAATTAGGAAGCAGTAAGTTGATTCCCAGAACATCATGTTATCTGAGCAGTGGCATTTGCAGCAAGCATATAAACACCAACTTGTCTCTTGAATGGAGACAGCCTGGCCGATATGACTAATTCATTTGTAACACTGTCGTACCAAAGTGCAGAGGAAAGACCCAAGCCACCAACTTTACAGGCCGATTTAATTAACACAAAACGATTTGTGATCTCAGGACATGGAGGCTGATTTAACATTAATTTGTGATATGGTGCGAAGAGGCAGACATTGCATAGGGTTTGGTTGGTGTGGAATCCAAATAGGGATGGGCCTCAAGATTGATAGGCTGCAGCTCTATACACACTTATCTGAGGGCGCAATCCTAACCTGGAGTTAGGCAACCAATGTAAGGCCAGCAAAGTTTGGCTGGCACAAGGGACACCATAAAGTATGTTTGGACCACTCTTGGAGTCACAGAGGACAGCTCACAGACATGCGCCATTGCCCCTGACGCCGAGAAAGGTCCAAACGCTCTTCACGGTGGCCCCTGTGTTGGTCAAATTTTTCTGGCCTAACTGTGTCAGCCTAACTCCAGGTTAGGATTATGCCCTGAGGGCAAGTCTGATGAATACCATGGGGTATACTTGTAATACTGGAAACCAAGGAATAAGAGGGGCTGTTATATGTATACTTTACTTTTAAAATCATTGTTCTGAAATTGCTAACAATTTCATTAAATCTCTCATCTTCAACCTTGTACACCTCCAGAGATAAATTATATTTAGTACTTCCACAATAATTTGTACAGTTTTCCTAACTCTGTAAGGCAGAGTATTTTTCTTACTCTGTAAGGTGAGTCACTACCATATAATAATACATATAATGGCTTTTGACTACTGACCCAGTCAAAAGGCAGTTTACAAGAAAGAAACCAAAAAGGACAGTAAGAGCAAAAGCAATGAATAGAACTACCCAGCTGAACCAAAAGCCAGCAGAAGGAAGTTCGGAAAGGCCCCCAAAGAGGGAATGTTGTAAGTGTCCCAGGAAAGCTCTTTCCATAGCTAGAAAGATCTAGAAGAAAATTAAGGGTTTCCTTCAAGTTCAAATCTCGCGCAACCTCAGAATGCAAGGGAGTGGCAAATAGAATGCAGGCATCTTGTTGTCTTGTGTGCTTTCTGAGGCATCTGGTGGGCCAGATACAGGAAGCTGGACTAGATGGCCCTTTGGCCTAATCCAGCTGGGTTTATGTTCTTATGTACACAGAATCTGAAGCAAGGCATGCCAGGAAACAGGACATAACATAGGGGGTTGTGAACACTTTGAGATTACAAAAAAAAAAAAAAAATGCAACTTTTGGTTTTCTGGGGGAAGAACTAGAAGTAACGTTTTTATGCCTTATAAGGCATTTTAAGCCTTGGGGAAGCCCACAAAGGGCACAGTGTGTGTGTGCGTGCGTGCGTGCGTGCGTGCGTGCGTGCCCATCCACAACTACTAGAAACTTTCTTCTTGCTAGACAATAACTACACATTTCCCTGCATTATAATGAACATGGTTGGATGGGGAAATATTTTATTTTGTCAGGATAATGATATATCCTTTACTTTGAAACTTTGCTCATACAAATCCTTGAGTGCTACAGAGAAGGAAGAGCAAAACTACCATGCTCCATGGCAACGCAGTTATTATTGATGCAACCTTGCTAAATGAGGTCATCTCATTTCACATTTTCTGGCAAATCTGCATTTCTACCCCTGGTGACATGAATACAATGCTGACGATGCCACAGGTAACGGGAGGTAAAGAGAGTACAAATTTCTCCTGACTGCCAGACTGATCCAATAAATGAGACCCAAAGGTCAAAAGTGATTTATGTGCAGTGCTGTAGGATCAAAGGAAGGTGCATGCTACTGAAACAGTCCATTGATCCCTCTAGGCCATTATTGTCAAGCAAGACTGACAGCAGATCTCCAATGATTCAGACAAGAAATTTTTGTCATTTTCATCATAGATCTACCTGTAGACTAGATATGGGACTTTCTAATCACACAGCATGTGCTCTTCCATTGAGCTACAACCCCTGTCTTGTACCTGTGCTGAACAAGACTTGTGAATAGGCCTTGATGGTAGGAAAGGTTTTGCAGAGGCTGCGCTTGGCCAAGGCATACTGGACTCTTTGGCCAGGTGTGAACTGAAAGCCTAGCCTTGGACATCCATCTCCTATTCCACAACAAGAGAGGACGACACAGTTGTATTTCTTTTTGGTCACACTGGCCAAAGGTAGGGAGAAGAGGAAGAAAATACTGTTTGTTTGTTTGTTTGTTGGTTGGTTGGTTGGTTGGTTGGATGGATGGATGGATGGATGGATGGATGGATGGATGGATGGATGGTTGCCTCGGTGGTGACCAGAGTCAGTAGCATACCTACTGGGGGAGCAGCACAGTCAGTTTTGCAGGCACTGCAACATGCTGTGTAAGTGGCCCCTCCCACTTCCCATCAAAGCTATTCCAGGTGACAGTGCACTGCACACTGCCATCGCTGCCTGGAATGGCTCTGACAGCGAATGGAGGGGTACTCACATAATGCATTGTAGCACCTCCAGTACTTACTGTGCCCCCTCTGCAGCTACACTACTGACCAAAGTAGCTGGTTGGTAAGGAAAGCCAACGACAGCTGTGGATCACTCAGCAACATGGATTTGTGCGCGTGTGGTATTTCAAAACAAATCATCCCAAAAGAGCTGCATATCCAGAGTTTTGTCATTCAGCAAATACTATATCAGTGCTGTCATGTTCTCCAGACTTGATGTTATCCGTCAAACATTACACCTTATCTCATTCGATTGACATGCTTATACAATATTCTACATACAGGACAGTGGAAGGAAGATGAGAGGTTGTCTGGTGAGCCTTGGCTTGGGATTCATGTTATGTCACAAAGTAGCATCACCATGAAAAAATTGGGGAGGGGATTATTGGATAATTGTTTTTTTAGATTTGTTGAAGAAGGATTTTTGCTCCCAATAGTAAAACAACAGGGAGAATTTCTGTGCTTGGAGAAAGTGAGCATACAAATCCTGAACTCACTTGAATACACTGTTAAATGCAAATCAGGATCATTCACTTAAAAAAGAAGAGAGAAGGCAAGCAAGCAATCATAAAAGGTATCTCCAAATAACAGTAATGAAATAATGCACAATATCTTTATATCTTTATAGGTTCTTTTAATATCCACAAACTTGTCGAAGAAGTAAATCTTTTGGGTAATAAAAAAAAATATTGAAAATGTTGTGGCTGCACAGGCAAACTGCCAGCAGACAGCAAAGCACAGCACAGCACGTTAAACAAAACAATCCCAACCAAAAATGGAGCAAGTCAACAATATAGCCAGCTATCACACAGAAAAACAGAGACCGCAGCAACTGCTGCTAGCGGATAGTAATTCCCTAAAAGCCCAGACGCCAAGCCAAACCTCATCTGTCAAGATTTTATTTTGACCCCCTAGTCCAGGGGTTCCCAAACTTATCTGTGTCATGACCAGTGGTGTTATTCACCCGGTATGCTGGGCGGGACTTACCTTTGAGCGGCAGTCCACCCGTTGCGTCACGCCGTGTTCCGCCACCCGGGGCGGGCGGGAAAGCGGCGGAACGCGGCGTGACGCAACGGGCGGACTGCCACTCAAAGGTAAGTCCCGCCCAGCGTACTGGGTGAATAACGCCACTGGTCATGACACTTCTGTGGCCTCTTCTTCCTGGTTTAGGTGGGTGCTTCCATCTTGAATCTCGCAAAATTTTGTGAGATTTTTCAAAGTGGTGGCACCCAAGTCTCATGAACTTTCACAAGATCCAAGATGGTGGTGTCCAACTCTTGTGAGATTTTGCAAGATCCAAAATGGCAGCATTCGGGGAACAGGTAGGAGGGCCACCGATGGGTCGCAAAGCACCTTCCACCCCAGAAGGCAATGCACAACCTGTTGGCAAAGCTGCATCAGCACTGGAAAGTTGGATAGGACTGGGCCCTATGTCCTTTGAGGACAGGTTGAAGGAGCTGGGCATGTTTACTTTGGAGAAGAGACAGTTAAAGGGTGGCATAACTAAAAATAGCCAAGGGGCTGCCATGCAGGCACACATTTGTTCACAGTTGCTCCAGAAGGTAGGACCAGGGTATTTAATTCACAGCAAGAGAGATTTTGATGAAACATTAAGAAGAATTTCCTGGTAGCAAGATCTGTTGGCTTTGGAAGTCATTATTGGAACCACTCTCAAAGTCTTTGAGGCTGGATAACCATCTGTCAGGGGTGCTCTAGCTATGGTTAGCCTGCATTGGAACTCTTATTATTTTTTTTAGGTCCCTTCCAACTCCATATGAAAACTGGGCAGATGACTATACACCTGGAGACACTGATGCTTACGTTCATCACATGATACCATACCTTTTTCCCTTTCTGTGTTTCCCTTCTCTTCCATTGTAATATTCTCTGAGCAGAGTCAGAGTTAGAGGCTATTTCATGCTATAAAGCACCATGTACAGGCACGATAATATAACAACAATAAAACCATCACTGGAGGTTTGGATTCAACATCCAAGAGCACCTATCAAGAGAACAAGCACGCCTATACTCTGGTGGTCTAATACAAATAGTACTAGCATTAGGGATTTAAAGCAGTGGTGTCATCTAAATGATTTAAGAACAGGTACTCACTTTTGATTGGCACGTGTTGGGACCCGCCCACCGGAAGTGACGTCATAAGCCAGAATTGATGTCGTGGCAGGAAATGACATGAAAAAAGCCCTTTTTGAGGCCTCAGATGATTTTAAACTGACCCAACAGTTGCAACAGTATTCCACAGCACCCCCAGAACATGTTAAGGAGGCCTGGCATCATGTTAAAACCCCAGAGCAACTCATTTTTCAGTGGCAAGGAAAGGAAAGGCTCTACTTGCTGCCTGCCTACCTTCCTGGCTCTGAGAACATGCAGGCAACTCAAACATGCAGGAAATTCAAACGTTGCAGGGGCGGAGTCGACGAGTGGGCGGGCGAATGGGCGGGGCCAGCTGTAATCCTAGAAACCGGTACTCGCGTACCCCCGCGTACCCCCTGCATGACATCACTGATTTAAAGGTTAAAACCATGATGTCCAGAAATGAGTGTGAAGTCAGGGCAGTTGTACCAAGACTGGTTCAGCAAGCTCCAGTAATCTTACCAACGCATCTTTTCTAACAATGTCCCTTACTTGGCCTTTCACTTTGCTTGTCCCTTCCTTCCTTTTTCTTCTTTCACCCTTTATCACGGTACTTTCTTGTTGAATGCCTTTCAACAACAACAGTCTGCTTGCTCACTGTCCCCCTTCCCAGTTCTTGTAGGCTTGATGATGATGATGATGATGATGATGATGGTGATGATGATGGCACAATCCTAACCAACTTTCCAGCACTGATATAGCTGTGCCGATGGGGCACATCCTACATCCTACAATGTGCTGCATCCTACAATGGAGAGTTGATACAAAGGCCTCCTTAAGGTAAAGGAATGTTTGTTCCCTTTCCTTGGGGCTGCATTGCCTTTACCCCAGTGCTGAAAAATTGGTTAGGATTGCACCCTTAGAATTTAAACCTTTCAGCATAGTGGCACTGTTTTTAAGAACGCTTAAGACAGCACTCTGAACTGATGAAAGCTTTTCTGATGCGAGGCTGTCATCTCTAGTTTTATTTATGTCCTATATTTACCAGAACATTGTGCTCTGTAAACACTGGACGATAGTTAGCTAGGAGCCAAGGAAGTGTCCTCACATGGATAGGCATGAGTTTCTGTGCATTATGGAAGGAGGTTTGGAACTTCTGTTCCTCTGAGCTGTGGCAGGCTACTGCTTTTGCCTGTGATGTGTTTTCATCACATGAGTTACCCCAACCTGAATCACGCTGAGTCACTTTGAGGTGTTTCAGGATCCCTTTAAACTTCACACATGCAAGGAAAGACCGCACAGTGGGCTACTTGGAGGTTGATGTCCCCCATTAGGGTGTGTCTGCCCTTTGCAACCTTGGTAAGAGAAAGTAGCGTTTAATTAACATAATGTGGCTGCAAACTACCCAATTAATTATGCTGCTATAAAGGTCATCTGACACCTTATTGTTCTGCAGATGGGTATGTAGCAAAAGGATGTAAGGGAAATGAGTATGTCCCCTGTAGCAGGCGTGTGGGTGTAATTGTAGGCCATATGCTACTGGCAGAAAACCTTCTCAAATGGGGGAGTGAAGAGCTGGAAAGTCATAGTGCTCCTACTCAGCAGCATTCCTCTTCTCTAGAAAACGCACGTCAACTATGAGTCCTTGGGTTACTCTGCAACCTGGAAACAGTTTCCTTTGTATCAGCCATGGAACCTTGACTATTCAAGCGAGCTCCACACAGGTGTTGCCAGCATCTCAGAAAGTTATTAAACAGGACTATACATGGCTCTCTGGCAGGGCTGCAAGCACAGGCCTGCCACAGGATCTTTCCAGGAGAAACAAGGGGGAGTCAAAAGACCGGCCTGTGCTTAAGGGAGTAAGGTAAAGGTAAAGGTTTCCCAAGACCAAATGGTTTAGTCGTGACTGACTGTAGGGGGCGGTGCTCATCTCCATTTCTAAGCCAAAGAGCCGGCATTTGTCCGAGGACCAGTTTCCATGGTCATGTGGCCAGCATGACTATACGCCAAGGTGCATGGAACGCCGTTACCTTCCCACTCAAGTGGTACCTATTTATCTACTTGCATTTGTACGTGCTTTCAAACTGCTAGGTTGGCAGGAGCTGGGACAAGCAACGGGAGCTCACTCTGTCACATGGTCTTGAACTGTCAACCTTCCGGTCAGCAGCTCAGCAGTTTAACCCACAGCGCCACCACGTCCCACAGCTTAAGGGAATAGTACATGTTAATTCACCAAGGCTGAATACATCAAGTCAAGCTTCATGGTAATACAGAAGCATTTTTTCCTCCAGCACCATGGAGAGTGCAAAACAGCAATCCATCTGTAGGAAGGGAAACAGGTAAGGTGGGGCATCCACCCTGGATAGACTCCTCTATCTTCTACAGTTCCCAGAGCTTCAGCTCTTCATTCCCATGTAATGCTTCTTCCCATGCTCTACCTCCTGCTCCTGCACCTGGGATCGGTGGACATGCCAGAAGGGAGGTAGGAAGGAACAACCAGACTAATTTCTTCTACTATGGCAATTTCTTCTACTGACCACACACACACACACCCAGTTTGTGGCTCCTCCCGCACAATACAGCTATGAATGTGTTGACATAAGAATATAAGAAGATACCCACTGGATCAGACCAAAGGCCCCTCGAGTCCAGCTTCCTGTATCTCACAGTAGCCCACCAGTTGCCTCAGGGAGCACACAAGACAACAAAATGCCTGCATCCTGTTTGCCACTTAACTTACTTGCACCTGGCGTTCTGAGGAGGTATCCTACATCTAAAATCAGGCGGTTGCACATTCCCATCATGGCCTGTAACCTGAGATGGACTTTTCTTCTAGAAATCTATCCAATTCCCCTTTAAAGGCATATAGGTTAGATGCCATCACCACATCCTGGTGTTCCACACAAGAGGATGTTCCACACAAGAGTTTCCACAGACTAATTACATGCTGGCTCAAGAAATATTTTCTTTTGTCTTTTGACAAAAAGAACTTGGACTGTCCTACATAAAAGAAAACAACTTGCAAGAAAAATGCCACCTCTCTGGCAAGGGAGGGTGCCATGCTCTGCCAGTTCCAAACGATGGGTTGCTGGAACAATGCCAAGAAGAGAAAGTGGAAGTGTGCTGTGCGGGCAGAATAACATGAAAACGGACTGGAAAACTAAGTTGGAATGATAAGGGGCACATAATACCAGATCAATCATTCATGAGATCTTAGCAATATAAACAACAGAAGTTCAAATATATACACAAACAGATTGTTTACATCACTCCCACCTTATTTGTGCTCTAGTCCTCCACATGATCTTTTGCAAAATTAACTCATACTTAAGCAGCCATTAGAGCTGTGATGTCGTGTTCATCGCAATTTTTTTTTGCTATTGTGTTGTGAAGAACTCCGCTTTTTGATTCAGCAACCAATAAGAGATCTTAGCTAAGTTAGGGAGTAATAATAATTTCTTTCTTAACCTTGACTTTCATTTTCATATTGCAATGCAGATGGTCTCCCATGACTGTCATCACAGAGGCGGGTAATGTCATAAAACAATAGAATAAACTCACCACCATGTAGATGTTTCACATGATAGTAACTGGTGCATTTCTTTCTTCATTAGTAGAGAAGTGGGAAATGGGCTCCCATCTCAAACTAGACCATTTGGTTCTCAAACTAAACCATGACTCACTTTTTAGAATGGCACTTGTGTTGGGACCTACCAGAAATGGTCATTAACCTGAAAGTGATGTCATGGCCGGAAGTGTCATCATCAAGCAGGAAGTGCCATCATTGTGACATAATAAAATGACACTCCTGGAATGCAGTGTGGTATTCTTGGACTGCAGCAATTGCACAACCATGAAACATCCCTGACAGAAAGCAAGATGAGGACAAAATGTTATGCAAAAGCACTGAACTACAAAATTAAAAAAAAAAACCTCACTGAAAAATTCAAACTGTTAACACTCACAAAAGGAATATAGCAGGAGTAAGGTCTGCTGTTTCCTGGATAACTTGTCCCAGGTCCCACCTGACATCAAGTCACAACCCAAGAAATGGGATCCGACCCATAGTCTGAGAAACACTAGAGACATGAGCCAATGATGCAGGACAGGGGTGGATATTCCAAGCAGCCAGAGTTGTTCTGCACATCAGCTCCAACATCTATGGATGCTGTATAGAATGCCAGGTGCAAGGGAGTGGCAGCAGGATGCAAGCATCTTGTTGTCTCATGTGCTCCCTGAGGCACCTGGTGGGCCACTCTGAGATACAGGAAGCTGGACTAGACGGGCAGCGGCGGCATTCAGCCAGTACGCTGGGCGGGACTTACCTTTGAACGGCAGTCCGCCCTTTGCGGAACTGCGGAACGGTTACGCAACAGGCGGACTGCCGCTCAAAGGTAAGTCCCGCCCAGCGTACCGGCTGAATGCCGCCGCTGTAGATGGGCCTTTGGCCTGATCCAGCGGGGCTCTTCTTATGTTCTTGTGTTTGAGCAAAACACTACAGAGAATGTTAATCACGTAAACAAATGGCCCAGTGCTATCCAGGGCTGGCCTAGAGTGCACAGCAATGCAGTCACAACATTGCTGTGGACCAGCCAAGGACCAGGCAGCCCAGGAGAATAACGTTCTTACTATCCTCTCCATAGGCCTCCCGTTCCCCAAAGGGTAGTCAGTGCAGTATAGTGTAAGACCTACACTAGCTCATTTGCTGGCATGTCTAAAAAGCCTATTGGGATCCAGCATGCATAGCTGCTGCCAAGATCCAACTCCTTCCCAGACTGGCCCAATCCCCACCCCAATCCATCCCCATCACCAATTTACTGGCAACAGTGGAGATTCTGCAGGCTGCTGTCACCTGTTGGCATGACCTCCCAACCATGTTCAAACCCCGGCTTTTGTGCTGCAAAGCCTCTTGGCAGAGCACCTGCCATGCTAGCAGCTCATGGGATACAGTGGCAGTTCACGAGAGCTGCCATCCTATCTTGTGAATAGGATTGGGCCATAATAACATTAACATGAGCGCACAGTAAAAGCATGTTTTAAACATGCTTGTGTAGGTAAAAGTCATGCCATTCATGATTCACGTCCTGATGTTACCTACTAGGTGCCCATTGCATTTCATTTGAAATTATACTTATGTGGACCACTGCCAAATATATAATGTTTACAATGTGCACATTTTAATGTTAATATGGTAGCAATTTATGGCCTGGACAGGCGTACGCTGACATGCTAAATAACCGTGAGCATAATCCTAACCTGGAGTTAGGCGGGCACAGTTATGCCAGCAAAGTTTGGCAGGCTTAAGGGCCACCGTAAAGTGCGTTTGGACCACTCTCAAGAGTCAGGGAGGGTGGCGCACGTCTGTGTGCTGGCCTCTGACTCCAAGAGTGGTCCAAACACACTTTACAGTGGCACTTGTGCCACTTTTCTGGCCTAACTGTGCGAGCCTAACTCCAGGTTAGGCTTGTGTTCCATGTGAATAAGCCACAGCACATGGGAACCACATTTAAAAGGGGACATGGACTTGCATGAGTACAAACCTTCTGCACAGACCCTCTCCTATATAAATCAGGCCTCAGCTCAGAGCTAGCAAGTGGCACAGTTGTTAGACGGTGGAGAGGGTAGAATGTCAAAACAGGAACAGTTAAAGAAACCAATGTTCTGTTCTCCTCAACCTAACCATCTGTTTTTTCTTGCCAGCATTAGTTATGTTTGAAATAATTTAATTTTAATGTTCTAAACTGGAATAGGAACTTTACTGTCATTTGCCATGGCTCTGAAGCAGTAGCATCTTCAATGGTTATAATTAAAACTCTGAAATAAAATGAAGCAATGCTCCAAGTTCTACTTTGGGCACCAACTCCTTAAGCAGGCACCCTTAATTTACATACTGCCAAACAGATATGCTAGTTTTCCCCGAGGACCTGAACTTCAGCAAGCTATCTTGAGGAAGCAGAGCCATCTCTTAATTAAAGACACTTCCCAAATAATGGAAGAGATTATTTTAAACTCGGCTGATTTCAAATACTTAACTGCTAAGAGACAAGGATCATTTGGTCAACCTGTAAAAAAAAAAACCCTTCCTACATCAAATAAGGTCCTCTGCGCTTTCTTTAAAGATGCACAAACCCAAGAGCATTCCAGACACAGCTTTTGCTGTGCCCCAGAACCACGGGTAGCTCTGGAGGGAGGTGAAAACGTGGCCAAGAGATGCAGTCATGGCTAGATCACATGGGCAGCGCAATCCTACAGTTCACAATCCAACAGGGTTGTGCCGACGCTGCACACTTAGCGCTGACACGGGGGCGCCGATCGGCTGGGAACTACTGCTCTATATTTTTCCCTGCCCCGAGATACGCGGCCATTGCAAGAAGCAGATGCCTTTGTTTACAGGAATACTTCTGTGCACCTGCAGTTTAAGACCTCAGAGGTGCCTGAAATTAAGTGAGATGCCAAACTGGTAGCCAGACTGGGACATTAAATGTATCATTTCTACTTTCATTTAATTGAAATACCAGCCTGGAAAGGAGGAAATCATGATTTAGGCTACAGGGCGGGGTATTTAATCTTTTCCCTGAAGCTGTAATCAAAATGAAGTCACCCCTCGAGCTGCCATTAGCCTCAGTATTGGGCCCTTGACTGTTCTCCCCGTTTTCCTTTCCAGCAATGTTGTATTTCTAGGAGCCTACGCCTGCCTATCAAGGGCTGAGGAGCAGTTTGGGCCTAGTCAATTGTTGTTGCACTGTTTGATTACATGATAAAAAGAGCTCCACAATTCCTGCTGTTTTCCCGGAAGGTCTTCAGCTTCAGCAAAGTCTGCAGAAGCTAGTTCTAGTTCCTCATCATGGGGAAAGGACCACAGAATGAGGTGGGTGGACTACCATTTAGGTTCCAATTCAAGTCTCAAAATGGGGGCTACTGCAGAAGCATGCTGTCCTCTCTCAGTTGTAAATCTGTATTTCCTGCAGCTTGGCACTGTGAATCTTCCAAGAAGTTATGGGAAGACGAGCCAGCAATTCCCATTCAAAAGAGGGTTTTTGCATTGCAAAGAACCTCTGAAATGCAGAGGATGTAAATGAGAAGCCACTGACAGGTTGAATCACCATCTTGCTTGGCTTATTTAGGCATCCAATAACTTTAAATGCCTGAAGAACATAACTGGAATATTCATTTGGCGCAACATTAACATTCCTGTGAAATTACTCGCTCAAAATATTCTGCATGCAAATCTGTTTCTCAAAATTGGCAGAAGGCACACTTCCAGCAGCGAAGTATATGTACTAGAGTATGGAGTTCTATTCACTGACTTTTGACCTGTTTTATTTGACTTTGGGGGACTTTTAACAGGGTGCAAATACCATTATTTGAATTATGAGGCGTCTACCAATTCACTCTGTCAAACATTCTTGCAAAATCTTCTTTCAACAGTAGCCTGTTTCAATACAAACTTCCTCAGAAGTAGTTCCCAACAAATTCAATAGGATTTACTGCTATTTAATCTCCACTGCATTACAGACTGAGAACATTTGCTTCTCATAAGTTCATGAAGCTCAGTTATTTCAGAACTTTAAATTTCTAGGGATACCAACTTTGACGATTTAACCAATAGCCTTTCCTAGCATCGAGCTGCAAAAACACATTGTTCGCAGGGCTGCAGGACACTCAAAGCCACTGAGATGTTTCCCTGATCTGGAGCTGTTTTTGCATCACTTTTTTCTTACAACTACTAAATCTTCCCTGAAATAGTCACATAGGCCATTCCAAATAATCAGGATTCATGTAATGCACGGGATGATGTCATGGTGCTATTTATGGCCAGTAGCATACCTGGAGGGGAGGAAGGCAGCAAAAGCCCTGGGTGCCACACCTGCTGGGGGGGGGGGTACCACCATCCACACACACCTGTGTTGCCCAGGGCCAATCAAAGCAACGGCTGCCTGCACCCACCAGCTCCCCCTGGAGGCATTCTGAAGGTTGGGGAATCCATGTGCAGCCCCCCCCCCCCCGTTTCAGAAGGCCTCCCAAAAGATGCAAACCGGAGGGGTTTATTTTTGGCCTCTCGCAAGCCTTCTGAGAACTAGGGAGGCTGAGTGAGGTTTCTCTGGCCCTCAAATGCCTCCCGGGAGAGGCAGCAGAGCGGGGGGGGGGTGGCACCTCCAAGTGGGAGTAGTAGTCATGGAGGCCTCCTCAAGGTGAGGGAATGTTTGTTCCCTTACCTCAGAGCTGCATTGCTCTTACCCCGGTGCTGGGAAGTTGGTTAGGAGTGCGCCCTCAGAATAAGGCAATTTTTCTAGAACCTGTTAATTACCATTTTCATGGCAGTCATATAAAGATTTCCCATGTGGCTCAACATTTTTGGAAAAGCACCTTCCTTTGAGCTTATCCCCTAGCAAAAAAGAAACTCTGATTTCTGTTCAAGGTCCTGCAAGCTCCACCAGATTAAAAGGCTCAGTTGCATTTGTAAGAGCTGCATGAGTTTCTTCAATATTGAAGAAACATTCTCCGGTATTCCA
This sequence comes from Lerista edwardsae, assembly GCA_029204185.1. Lineage (NCBI taxonomy): Eukaryota > Metazoa > Chordata > Lepidosauria > Squamata > Scincidae > Lerista > Lerista edwardsae. The sequence continues at coordinate 1,318,780 of JAJKFI010000024.1, read as the reverse complement.
GGATAAATCATGGTGTCATACTGAGCCAAAAGCAATCCTCTACAGTATTCATTCACAATGGATGAGCAATTTCAGTGGCATTACACAGACCTACCTCTAATTGCCATGAGGAATTATAAAGTGGCCTTGATAGATGGATAGGCTTGGCAGACACTGTGAGACTACCAAGGAGAGTATACGTTTTCGATAGACAAGGCTTTTTTTCTTGTTTATTGTTACTCATGTGGACTACAACTTGCTGTCCACACTGGATAAGCAACCAGAACTCTAAATCTCTGCTGGATGTCAAAAATTAGGTCTGTCTACAGCAACAACTCATGTCTGAAGGCAACCTCGCGGTAGCCAAAGTGAAAAATGCAATAAATTGTTTTAAAATATTCCGCAGGTAGCTGGAAGAAGCCCCGCAGTTATTGATCTGTATCGCTGCTAATCTTTTGAACGTATGGGAAACACAAAAAGCAACAGGAAATAATTTATACTTGCTGAAACCATGCTATCGGCTGTTAACTTTTAGCTAGATAAGCCAACACAATGTACTCAGTTGCTTCTTACATTTTGCAAATGAAGCTAAAAAACAGTCAGTCAGAATTGTTTATTGTATTGGCTAAAAGCCATCACAATCAAATATAAAATACAAAATACAAATACAAAACAGGATGCAGGAACATTAAGGTTTAAAAACAAATAGAATTAAGATCAATCGCAAACCAACACATACACCCTTCAAATTAGGGAATCTCCTTTACAATCTATGGCAATTTTTCCCAGATAGTTAGCACGGATAGTTCTGGCAGCTTTGGCAAACAATGCTGTTCTATATGTGACGAAAGGGTCACAGTCAGAAAGCAGCCAGCACAATTTCATTAGGGGACTCTCTCCTTGTAGGGTGGCCAAAATAGGCTTCAAAAATCTTTCCCTAGGGTCATGATAAAGCTGGCAGTGGAGCAGATAATGCACAATATCCTCAATCTGTCCTACTCCACAAATGCAGAGTCTTAAATGCCTAGGCGTGGACAGATATCTGTCATCTAAGACAGCAGTTGGCATGGTTTGGAAGCGCAGTTCAGTGAACGCCTTCCTCAGAGAGGCAAAAGTAAGGGAATGTAAGTATAACGCTCTTGAATGACTTAATTTCAGGTAACAATACAGCTGAGAGAAATTTGAAGATTTTAAAAAAGCTAAATCCAGGTCATTATCCAGCTTATAAATCCAATCCCTCAGCATTTGTTTAACTTCCGAAAAAACAAAGATGTCGGTAGAAAGAGATTTAGATTTTAAGAGCGTTTGTACTGAAGTAGCCCAGCCACTTCTCTTCCACTGCTCAGCCAGACAGAGTTTAGGGAGACGATTAAAAAACAGTATCTGGTTAAAGTCTTAGTCTGGGTTTGCAAAGGATCTGTTTTCTGAAAGAAAAAAAAAAGCGTTAAGAAAGCAGTCCTGACCTGGAGTTAGGCTGGCACAGTTAGGCCAGCAAAGTTCTATCAGCACAAGGGCCACTGTAAAACCCATTTGGAGAACTCAGACTCAGGGAAGATGGTGCACATCTGTGTGCTGGCCTCCCTGACTCCGAGAGTGGTCCAAACCTACTTTACGGTGTCCCTTGTGCCAGCCAAACTTTGGCCTTACTGTGCCAGCCTAACTCCAGGTTAGGATTGTGCCCTCACTCTGGTCCAGCTCTCGTACTACATGGATAAATGGGGCAGGCTGTGGATCAGGATGAACATTCAAGATAGGCACCCACACTCTCATCCACAGGGCGCAATCCTAACCTGGAGTTAGGCCGGCACAGTTAGGCCAGCAAAGTTTGGCTGGCACAAGGTAAACCAAGAAGTATGTTTGGACCACTCTCGGAGTCAGAGAGACCAGCATCTAGATATGCTCCATCCTTCCTGACTTGTGGTCCAAACGGGCTTAACAGTGGTCCTTGTGCTGGCCAAACTTTGCTGGCCTAACTGGGCCAGCCTATTAGGATTGCGCTCACACTCTCATCCAATGAAAATAACAGAGTGCAAATGCATCTGCATTCAGGGAAGTGATTCATTCACGCCACATTATTTTCAACAGGATGTGCATACATTTCCATCTACATTCTGCCTGGCTAGCAAACAACATGATATGAGAGCAAGGGAGTGTTCTTCTGGTTGTCTTGGCAATGAACAAGATGCTCTTCCACCTAACTACCACCACTCTGGAACAGCATTTTGCAAAGGGCTGGAAATTACCCAAAATAGCAATACTTTTTTTGCGGGGGGGGGGGGGAGAGGAATTGAACTGTTCACTAAATGCACACATTTCAGTACAGTGGTCTATTTCCTTGCACATAAAAAGAAAAAGGTCCTCTAGATTACAAGATTTGAGTCATGTGAGATATGAAAAGAGGTACAATATTTCTTATGCAACATAAAAACCATTTGGGTCAAGTCCAAGACAGCAGGCAGCTGCTGCTAGAGAGGCATATTTTTAATCCTTTAATCTTCCCAATTGCACAGAGGTTCATTATGTTAACACTAGGGCACTATCTTCTATAGAGGAACTCAAAAGCTATTTAATATAAATTTTTAAAAATTAAGGAAAAAAGAAAATCTGTACAGAGACTTGAAAATAGAGCACTCCCTTGTTAACTTCTGAGAAAGAGAGATTAGTATAAGAGGCTGGAGCTGAATAACAGAGCGTAACATTCTTACCGAGTATATAGGGATGCCATGTTTAACATGGCCTACCGAGCAGAAAAATGAAGAAAATGGATTTGAGAGAAGCCACCCTTCAGGGCTGACATTCTCAGGCGAGTTGGTCTGACTTGGAAAGAAATAAAAAGTAAAACAGTCCCCTGTACAAAGCGCCAGGTCTTGACTGACTCAAAGGGCTGACATCACATTGCAACGTTCATGAGGCAGACTTTGTTGTATGGGATGGTTTGCCTTCCCCAGTCATCTCTACTTTAACCCCAACCCTCAGCAAGTTGGACATTTGTTTGACTGACCTCAGAAGGATGGAAGGCTGAGTCAACCTTGAGTTGGCTACCTGAGAACCTGACTTCTGCTGGGATCAAACTCGGGAAAAGCTTTTGACTGCAATACTACAGCATGCTGTACCACTCAAGGGGGTGACATCACATCGCTATGTTCATGAGGGAAGAAGAAGATCCTAGTTGAAATTCCAACTGCCTCTATGCCAGTGTTACTGTGGGTTGGGCCCACTTGGTGGGTCGCAACCAGTAGTGTCATCCGGCAACGAGCTGCCGGAACGCTAGGCGGGACTTACCGCTTGATTGACAGGTGGTCAGTGACGCGTTGCCGCCTGCCCGCCCGCCGTGCGGGCTCCCTCCGGTTGGCGCGCCCCTCCGTGGCTTGCCTAGGCACCCAGCGTGCCCCCCAGTCAAGCAGGCACCCCCTCAGAAGCCAGGGGTGCCCGCGTGGCGGGCGGGCAGGCGGCAACGCATCATGGACAGGCAGCCAATCAGGCGGTAAGTCCCGCCTAGCGTTCTGGCAGCTCGTTGCCGGATAGCACTGCTGGTCGCAACCTGATGTCAGGTGGGTCGCAGAAAGCTGGGAACTGCCATCTTGGAAGCTGCAGGCCTTACTATTGCTATATTCCTTTTGTGGGTTTTAACAGTTTGAATTTTCAAGTGATGGTTTTGAAAAGTTTTGTTCAGTGCTTTTGCATAATATTTTGTCCTCGTCTTGCTTTCTGTCAGGGATGTTTCATGGCTGTGCAATTGCTGCTGTCCAAGAATGCCAGTTGCATTCCAGAAGGGTCATTTTATTATGTCATAATGATGGTACATCTTGCTTGATGATGTCACTTCCAGGCTACTAACATCACTTTTGGTGGGTCTCAACGTGAGTTACAGTCTTAGAAGTGGGTCCTGGTCTAAAAGATTTGAGAACCACTGCTCTATGCAATTGTGAATAGTAAAGGCACACCATAACCAGTGCTGTGTATTTAATGATGCAGTTGCAAATAATTCTGCTTGTTCTCTAGGTAATGACTGCAAGCTATCCAGCCCAATATTCACCCCAACCCCCCTTTGATGCAGCATCGTGAAGTGTTTGCTAGTACCAGTCTTCATTGTGCAGTCTGTGAACTCAGTAGCGTGGCTAGAGAGGGATCACTCATAGCACTAAGCCTGGCATGGTGCTTCAACGCACCATGCAAGCAATCCCTCCCTCACTCCTTCGGAGCCATTCTTGGTGGCTACAGCAAAACGGATGTCTCATCCGTTTTACTCTAGCCACCAGGAATGACTCCAAAGGGGAGGAAGGGCCACTTGCACAGCATGTTGATCGGTCGTGCAAAACTCAACTGCTTGGACTTTATCATTCCCACCTTGCTCCTTCTGGGCTGGAGCTTTAATAACGAAATGCATTAATGACAGGAAAACATACACATACACTGCATGTAGAGCATTGCATGTTCAACTGCCAGCTTTCAGTTCAAAAAGTTTTTCTCAGGAGATTCCTCTTTTTCTCTTCTCTGCTTCACACCCCAAGCCCAGTCTATTGCCAAATCTTGCCACTTGTCCCACGACAACATCACAAAGAACATTCATGGAACATTCAGAGCCAAACTAGGCAAGACACCTACCGGTAATTGCGCAAAATCACTGGATAAGAATTTGGGTTGTTTTCAAATAGCAAATTGGGTGCAAAACGTAGCAAAACCATGGGGGAGTCCTATTTTTCCACCTGTCCGTATGGTTTTGATTCCATTCACAGCCCTCTCCCACATGCAGCGGCGTCTCTACAGGGAGGGCAGAGCTCTAAGTTTTGCAAGGAGCCTTACCCTGTCATGTAAATCCCTCCTCTCCCTTGCTGCTGTAGCCAGTAAGCAACGCCAAGATGTTGCTTTTCCCTGTGAGGATTGGCTAAAATGGTGCAGGAAAGGAGTGATTTCCACGGCAAGGTAAGACTCCTTGCAAAACTTAGAGCTCTGCCCTCCCTGTAGAGACGCCACTGCCCACATGCTATTTTCAGGTGAAATAATCCTTCCACTGAAAGCACAGTTCCGGCGGTCAGGACCTAAACCGCAATGGGAGGAACGTGCTACCGCCCCCTGCCCCTTTTGCTTTTACCCCAACATTTCGTGGCCTCTTGAAAACAAAGCGCCATTGCATGACTCAACACACATCTAGTTTGGCCCTTAGAGCAAGGTATAAAGCAACTATTTCTATAAATGGAAACTGTCTTTTGTTAGGTGCGGATCACATCTTCTCTGAAGCCCCCATTCAAACCCTGTCTAGCCAAGCTGTTCAGGGAGCTGCTCTGGGTGAGTCCTTGTTTCTCAACTTAGGCCGCCTCATCAGATTGTTGTAAGGATAAGTAACCTTTTCTGATGGAAAGAAATCTAAACAATTAAGGCTTGAAGCCAAAGAACATTGTGTAACGCCTCAAATGACCTTTCCCAATTCCTTCCCCCTGGACTCTGTCCACCCCAAAGAAGCAATTTCTTCAGGTTCGGTGCCCTTCCAGAACATAAGAACTTAAGAAGACCTCTGCTGGATCAGGCCAAAGGCCCATTTAATCCAGCTTCCTGTATCTCAGTCACAGTGGCCCACCAGGTGTCTCAGGGAGCACACGAGGCAACAAGAAGCCTACATTCTGGGGCCACTCCCTTGCATCTGGCATTCTGAGGTAAATTCTGAGGTAAACACACCAGTGGCCAGTCAGGATTCTCCACATAATTCTCTTCTGTCACCAGAACAGACGCTTCTCTTCAGACATGTACTCATAGGAACAGCCACACTGGATCAGGCCAAGGTCCATCTAGTCCAGGTTCCTGTATCAAACAATGGCCCTCCAGATGCTTCAGGGAGCACATGAGACAACAAGATGTCTGCTTGCCACTCCCCTGCCCCTGGAATTCTAGAACAGCTTCTAGAACAGCTTCTGATGTGGTGTGGTGTGGTGGGTTAGCGGGGGGGGGGGCAAATAAGAGGAAACAGACAATCCCCCCTTGTTGGTCTCCTGCTCACACTTTGCACCCAGGCCACAATTGTCAAAGCAACAGCACAATGTTTGTACATTGTATTGGGCTTGCGAATTGGGTGATGGCCTGAAGAATTTGTCTTTACTGGCTACAGATGCTTGGTTTTGACCAATCTCTCTCATTTGCACCATGCCTAGAAGCTCAGATCTTCAATTCCGCCCACCCAATATTTCCCTTCCTATTAGGCTCCACATAAGCAAGTCTTCTTCTCACTGTACTGGAGCTGACGTGTTGGGAAGGAGGATGAAGTCAATGAGTAGGAGCTACATATAATAGTTCAGTTGTCACACAATGTAGGCTTTGATATTGTTTTCTCATTTTTACGACCTGCTCTGAGCACACCAGAAGGCTAAGGCATACAATTATTTAATTCACTTAACATTATGAAATGAATAAATTAAGCCTGATAAGAAATAGCAGTGTTATCCTGGGGGGGGAGCTGCAAATAAGTTTCATATTGTTTCTTCAACACTGTATTCAATGTTTCTTTTGAAAAGGATTAAGGAAGGAACATGAATATATAATATGTATTTGAAAAAAAGAACTGGGCAGTCAGGTAACAGAACTAGGTATTAGCCTCTTTGTTCCTCATTTCAGGGTTGGTGTGATGTTTTGCATACATAGGTGTGTTCGTGGAAGAGAATCTTATTCATTTTCTTCTCTCCCAAGTTTGCACTTTTCAAATAAGCAGTGCTTACACTCTACTGCCACCTACTGGTCCAAAACAGAACCTTACAATTCTCTCACCTTGGGGAGAATAAGCACAGTTTTCACTAGAGGAAGAAACGGCTAACAAGACACCCAGCATTAGACAGCTGTAATTACGTTCCTTTGGGTTACTGTTTGTGATAGCATTATTGCCTGAGCATCAAACTGACATATCAGAAAACTTGCTCTTAGATACTGATGAGAAATGCGACTTTACTTCTCCGTAAAGCCTTTTTAGTCATGTAAAGAAAGAGTGAATATAAATTCCCCTGTACTAGGTGCTGGGGTGCTGAATGAAAATGACTCCTGTACTCCAGGACCCACTTTTAAGAATGACACTCTGTTGAGACCCACCGGAAGTGATGTCATTAACCAGGAAATGACATCATGGTCGGAAATGATATCATCAAGCAGGAAATGCTGTCCTTGTGAAAACAGGCTTCCAAGCAAGAACATGCCAGAAAGCCTTTTATACTGTGGTTTCTTTCACATCAGGTTTTATTGTTTCGCAATCTCTCTGGCTGCAAGCCTCTCTGGCTTGTTTTGGCAATAAAAGCAGGACGTAAATGCTTAACAATAAATAAAAATGCTGGTTTAGTTTGACCTTAAATATCTGTGCGGTATACAGCCAGAGCAGCAGGATGCAAATGCAAATGCAAAAAAAAAAAAAATCAAATCTTGACACCCCCTTCCAAGTCCAAGATAATATGTTGCAATAAACTTACACTGCTATACACCGTTACATGAGAGTAATTCCCATTGAAGTCACAGGGACTTACTTCTGAGTGGACGTGCTTATGCTGTGAAACTCTTACAGCTGCCATTTATGGCCCATGGACTGTAGTTGCACTAGTACTGCTAAGCGCTTGCGTCTCTATTGTGCCCCCCCTCCTCCCTCCAGTTCCTATCAACTCTTGTCCCAGGTTTAATTCCCCTTCCCTTGTCCCTGGCTGCAGATACCTGCAGCCCCCAGGCCAATCCTGGAGGTTTGGCAACCCAACTGTCAGGGTCAAACAGTACATTATATGCTGTTGCCGGTTCTGGTTTTTTTTTTTTTTTTAAAGAGAAACCCCCGTTTTGAAAAGCCAGTTCTTTTGACAAACCACTGGTGGGAAAGATGGGTTACTTCCTTTAACTCTTTCTCCTTGGGCTATTTTTCAACTCCAAATCTTCCATTTGCTAATCTGTCACATGCATACCTATGTGCTTTCCCCTCTTTGGGGAAAATAGGCCAATCCCCATTTCTAGTCTTCCATGGTGAGAATCTCAGCTTGTGTATGGTTTCGATCAGAAAGAATGCCCGAGGGGTGGAGGGGGGGAATTTAGCAGCTGCTTCCTCACCATTCAAGACTGCAAACTCCCACAACTTTTTTCTCCCCCCCCCCCCCCTTTTTTTTTTTAAGAGGAGGGAATGTAGTGTGGTCCTCAAAGAAACACAAATTAATCATTTGTGAAAGGAATAAGCAGTTAAATATCACTATCTGGGGAGGAAGTAGCACATTTCAGGTAATCACTGTTAACTTATCAAATTATTTTGCTTGCATAGAAAGAGCTGCACATTGCAATTCTACAAAATGGAGCTATACTCTGCCGGGTGAGATCTTGGTCACTTGGTGTTATTAGTTGGTGCTATTAGTCTTTCAGATGTCAAAAGCACTTAGTCTTCCTTCTGTTTGCCTGCCATTGAATAAGACAAGTTTAATTGCTGCAACAGCTCCAGTTTGGCTTGTGCTTTGCCAAAAAGCATCAGGTTCTGCTTCCTGAAATGGAGATAAACAGGTGGTGCAAGAACGCAGGGATTACTGGAGCTTTATAAAGCACACGTAGAAAAAAAAAACATACAGCACATTGGAAAGCACCATCTGGCTCAGAACACTGCGGTTTATTTCCATACCAATTTCTTCTTCCCAAGCCCTTTGAAGACTCAGCAATTTGTTCTGAGTTCTGAGTTACTGGGCAATAGGTTCAGATCTAGCATAAGCAGGAGATCCATCAGTCATTGGCCTGATGGATGTAGGTTTTCCAGACACTTAGTCTGACTGACCCCTGCCACATAGAACCAGTGGTAGTGCTGATGGCAGGGAATGGGGGGGGGCACAGCAAAGCTCTGCCCCAGAGCTCCCAGAGACCTTGTTCTGACACTGAGCAGAAAGTAACACACTTTAGTCTTTCATACGGGTAATTGGCTTGTGGGATTTAAGGTCATGCTTTGGGCTGAAGGCCAGTAACGTAAATAGCTCTTTAAAGAAGTAGGCAGATTCTGTTGGAGTTGGCGCAACTCCGTCTGCTGTCTAGAGGGGCAGTCTAATGTCCAAAAGGGGACAATGTGATGTCCTGTGACCTTCTTACCTGTCCTCTCTGTGGTTCCTGCGGGGGTGTGGCCTTGAACTTATTTCCTTCCCTTCTCCCTGAGCACGTTCCCTTTTTTCGTCTTCTGACCACTGACCTGGTAAGATGTGCATACCAAGGGCTCTGATGCCCCCACCATCTTAAGCACACCTCCATGCATGGCGATGCAGCTGTAGGGCCTTGCCTTCTAAGTGTTAGTTGTACCTCTGATCCAGAGACGTCATCCGAGCGTGCCAACTACCGGAACGCTCGGATGATTGACAGCCCTCCGCCCCAATGGCAGAGGGCTGCCATGCCTCCCCAAGCCTCACTGCGCCCGAATCGCTCCGTTTCAGAGCGATTCGGGACGCAAGGGAGGGAGGGAGGGAGGGCCCAGCAGCAGCTCGCCCGTCCTCCGGAGAGGCGGCGCGGCCCGGGCCCTCCGCGGAACTAGCGGAACGGAGTACCGGGCCGTTCCGCCTGAATGACGCCTCTGCTCTGATCCTAATCAGACGCTGTACATATGCACTGGATGGAACTGCGAGTAAACCTTTCTTTTTGCATTTTTACCAAGCGTCTGCCCCATGTGCCTCTACACAAGAAAGTAGCTAATAGTGGTTCACACCACTGCAAACTTTGTAAAGGTGAACACAGGACAAACTCATGTTTTGTAAAACGATGCCCCTTCCAGCTGGAGAGATAATTTGGATTGCCTACAGAAGAATGGGTACAGCAAAATGCATCAATTCTCCCCCCTTTTAGCCAATGAAGGGAGGGTGACACAGCAAGGAAAACGTGTATTGGAAGTACAACGGCAATTTCCCATTCATTCTTTCTTCTGAATAGGACTCTGCTATAAAAATCTTATCTGCTAAGTGAACGGTTCTGACTTAGAGAGCAAGGAAAAGAACCACACTTAGATAGGAAGGAGCAATATAAAAAGGACTGCGCTTAAATGACCCCAACTCAGGGCCTTTTGAAAGCTTTTGCACGGACTGGCCAAGCCTACGTAGCTGCCCAGGGAACACGGATGACTAAAGAGCACACAAAATCAAGCCTGGGGATCCAGGAGGTCCCTGATCCACTCTCTCAGCTACTTTCCAGATGATTTGAGATTCATTCTGGTGCCACTAGTTGCTCAGCTCATTAGTTTCAACTCATTAGCTCCACCTACTAAGGGGGAGTGAAAATAGTTTGATACTGCCATTACCAAACATTTAATATTATGGCATTAAAATAATCTATTTGAAGAATGGAAAATGAAACCAGCCTAGAGTTAGTGTTTCCCTTCATGATACGGTTCCCACAAAATTCTGATCACCCTGATCTCAAAACCTAGCTCTCTCTCTCTCTCTCTCTCTCTCTCTCTCTCTCTCTCTCTCTCTGTGTGTGTGTGTGTGTGTGTGTGTGTGTGTAAAAGTGAATTCTGTTAATCAGAGTGATTATATCTACCCATTTACCTATTGAAACGGTAATGTAAGGTTACCAGTTACAAACTGGAACTGAATGCCTATCCCTTTAACCATTGTACAGAAGAAGGAATTTGGGCATAGAAGGGTTTCAAAAGCTGCACCTGCCAAAATTCTATACCAGCGATTTTCAACCTTTTTTGTGCTGCAACCCCAACAAGTAGATAAATAAGTGAAGTATGAGGCTGGAGACCACCGCCAATCTCACCCTATCCTAGGACCTGATCTGCCCCCATCGCTGCCCCCCTACTCCCACCTGCCCCACTTCCCCCTACTTAATTATGACAACCCTACTTAATTATGACAACCCCCACGGGGGCGGGGAAGACGGTGAAACAGAGCGGTACGCAACGGGCGGGCTGCCGCTCACCCATTCCTCCTGCCCAGCGTTCTGGCTGCATGATGCCGCTGCCTGTGACATAGTAGCTTGGGTGGGGCTGGCCTTAGAAGCTGCAGGACAAGATAGCAAGGAGAGACTGGGCAGGATGATATCAAGGACTTGGTTTTGATAAGGCAGCACTGTGATTAGACTGGATCCAAGACCTCTCTTGGACAGGCTTTGGAAGTTTGTTGTGGCCCTCTAAATGAGGCTTTGCAACCCCATTGGGGGTCCCAAACCACAGGTTGAAGAACACTGTTCTATACAACGGTTAAAGGTTTAGGTGCTTTAAAAAAAAAATCCCACCTTGCCACACCAAAGCAAACCATTCCAGGTGGGGGAAAAGAAAATCAACCGATAGCTTAAGAGTCCTCTGCACCCATACAGAACTCCAAGGAGTGGCGCCTGAAACCCTTTTCAGATTTGCTGCCCGTCAGTGTTGACGATGCTGCAGAAGAAGAACTAAAGGTCTGCAGCGTCAGGCGTCTGTACAGCCCCAGGACTAATAAGCTCCCCAGTGCTGCAGCTCCTCTTCAAAGCATCTGGAACTCTCACTGCTGACCTTGGCTACATTTGCTAGCCGAGAGTTCCACAATGCAATGGTTGAGCAGATCAGTAACAGCCCAGCCCTACCCTGAGCCAGCCCATAGCATCTTACAGTGCTAGCGCTGCCTCCACGGCCAGCCAGGGACAAGGCAGCAATGGGGAGGTCGTTAAAATGTTTTACTTACCTACTCTGTGGCGGCGTGGTCCCCAGTGGGCTTACTTGGCTCTCTGCCGGCAATTTTGGCTGGCATAAATCTGAGTGGGTCTGGTGGGGCCTGGCACAGAGGAGATCAGCAGAGCTGCTGCAGCTGATTTCTGCCCCTAGCGTGCCCTCAACATGTTCCTGGCCGGCCCTGATCACTGCACCAATCCTCCCTTGGAACGCCCCCTCTGCCAACTTACCTGCTCCTGGCACCACATTGGCATGCGCCTGAGGCCATCAACCATTCATTCTGGCATCATTGTGCACCATCACCAGCACTCCAGGCCTTGGGCTGATGGAATGCGAGTTCTGCCAGGACAAAGGCTAGAAAGGGCTGAGCCATAGAACAGTTTAGTTCAGTGGTTCCCAAACTGTGTGTCAGGACCCACCTGTAGGTCAGGCACAGTGGTGTCAACTATTCTCCGGTAGACGGTATGCTGGGCGGGACTTACGCGTGATCAGCAGCCCGTCCACTCACTTCCGCTTTCTTCCCGCTCACCGCGCGGCTTTCCCTGGCCTCGGAGGGGGCGCCTGCTCACCCAGGCACCGGGCGCACCCCCCACCCATCCCCCCCAGCGAGCAGGCGCCCCCTCCGAGGCCAGGGAAAGCCACACGGCGAGCAGGAAGAAAGTGGAAGTGTGTGGACGGGCTGCTGATCATGCGTAAGTCCCGCCCAGCGTACCGTCTACTGGAGAGTAGATGACACCACTGGTCAGGAACCAATTTCAGGTGGGTTGCAAAACACCTAGAGCCAGGGATGCCGACATGCATTCAACATTGGGGGACCATAGCCCCACCCCGTGACATAGCCACACCCCTTGATGTGTGTCATCATGATGTCATGACATTGGGGTGTGTGGCCAGAGCAGGGAAGGCGTGCTTGTTCCCCCACCACTATTCAGGCAGTTGGGCAGACCATCAGTGTCTGCTTTCCTACTTACAGTGACTCTCATGACCTACCAATATAGGTCTCGTTTTCCCAATAGTCTATTACAGGTTTTTGCACTCTGGGAGATTTTAGAAGGTGCAATTTCAAAAAAGGGAGAAACTATGAAGGAATCATGTTTTAGCACAATGCATCATGGTTGCAAGGAAACGCAAATGAGCTCATTTGGAAAGGGAGAGGGCTGTGTGGTTGTTCTGCTTGTGTCCAGGTTGTAAATAGGCTTTTTTCCCTTTCTGATTCACTTCGCTATTGGAAAAGGGCTGAGAAATAACCCAATTTATTGCTGCATTCTCAGGAAAGCAGCAGGCTCTGGCATCACAATGACGGCACTTCTAGCCATAACATCACTTCCGGTGGATCCCGGACAGATTGCCATTCTAAAAAGTGCTACAAAGTTTGAGAAGCACTGGTCTAGTTCTTTTCATGCTCAATATTACTTCTACTGCAGCCCCCCTAAGAGCCCCCGCTGCTGTGTCTGCTGCTTATCTCGGCAGAAGGAGCTTCAAGTAGGCATCGTTTCACAAATGAAATTCTCCTTCCGCAAAAAGATTTCAAAGTGTAGAGATCTCTGTAGAGATCGGCAGAAAGCCTCACCAGGAATCTCAGAAGTTATTTCTCAAGCTGTTTTTTTCTTCTTCTTTCCAGCAATGAAGAATAACTTTGGCCATTGCACTTGCTTTCCTACTGAACTACTGAGGGCATATTATATAATGGCCTGAAAGTGACCCCTCAAATTCATGTCACTGCAAGGCAATATAAGGGCATCAAACTCTAGGCAAAGCAAGATTTCATTATAATGGTCAAGTAACTTGATTGTTCATTATATAATGCTTCTTCCCCAAAACCATCCATCATGCCCATAGCAACTTTCAATCTCAGTTAAAGAGCTAGAAAATGTTTCTGAAGCCTCATTTTACAAACAGAAAACAATGACTGTGCAGCTGAACGATCCAAAACCTGCATTTGCAGAGCAGACCCAGACAGAATCTTTGAACAGCCCAGTTCCCACCAGTGCTGAGCCAAGGATTGGAGCTTCAATTATGATTGTTACCAGATGGCAATATTTCTATAAATAGTATATTGCCAATTATCACAGTGAGAACATCTGAATCTCTTTTGGGCTGCAATGAAAAAAGGGGGGGAAGCTTCTTTATTCCTTTTCTAGGAAGGCCATATGTACCTTTCCCCATTTTTAAAGATTAGTTTACCATAGCAGGGATGCAATTTTCTCTGACCGAGAAAAATAAGTCCTACCAATGGAAAAGTGTGCCTATTTTTCACATCCAATTTGTTCACCTTGAAGGCCTAGTTTTCCCATACAATGTGTGAGGTGGTAAACCTGGGTTTGGACTGTACCACTTCAGACCACAAGGACGATTCACATAAATGAACACTAGCGCATGCAAACCAATTCCTTGCACAGAGCAACTGGTATCAGCCTAGACTTCTTCCTGACATGCCAGTTTTAGTTGCATAGGAATTCTTTTTTCCTATTATTTTATCTCCTTGGCAAAAGAGTGGGCCACAAATGCAATTGAAAAATATAACACAAATAAAATAAAGAGTTCTGAAACAACTTTTGTGTGTGCAAAGCGAAAGAAGCTTTGTATCCTCGTCTTCAACAGCAATTCTTTTTAAAACAGAATTTCAAAAGGAATTTGTACTCTAGCATAGAAGTTGTAGTTCAATTGGGGGGAAAAGGCAGAAACATATACTATTGTGTCCAGCCCCTTGTACTTTTCAAAGCATTCTGTATTCAAGACAAAAACAATTTCTCCCCACTTCTTGGTTTTTTTCTCTGTCATGTTTCGAGTGCAATATAGCAGGGAAATGATTTTTCTCCCACCAGCCTTGGTGTTCTTTATATCACTTCTGAAATCTCTCCTCTTATGGGAGAAGGATGGAGGATAATGCTCCTCATGTCTTTCTAATAGCATATCATAAGCCACATTCTATGACACCAAGAACGGTTTCTGGGTTGACGAGCTAAGTGCTTTCAACTCCAACTGGATGCTCTTGGAGTTGCCTATGCTTTGAAGTGCCTAGATTCAGTGCCAATGGGGCAGACTTAATTTTCATGCCTATCTGAACGTAGGCACTCTATGTCTGCAAGGTTGCAAGTCCTTGAGAGAGAGAAAAGCCGATCATTAAATGGCTGCTCGCCCAACGAATGCCTAAAGATGCTCTCAAGGCACTGTCAAATCAGAGGAAGTCAGCCGTGCGCAATGTTGTCACCGGTCACCTTCGATATTCATTTGTATTTACTGGAGCTTCATCCCTACTGCGGTGGGGTGATTCAGGATGCTCCAAGGAACCATCTTCTTGCATAGTAATGGGCTGCCTCTAATTCTGTAGCAGAATTCTGTTCCTGTGATTTCCCGCTCACTGCCTGGCCCGAGGTTATAGCCTGTACTATTTACTGATCCTCATTAATACTGCTGTCATGGGGGATCAGTTTAACTTGGCTCTAATGGAATATTATGGAACGGCCTGAATGTGCAACTCCCTTTGAAGTCGGGACTCATAGTTCACGACACATTTGAGCACCTGTCAGATGTAATGTCGCGAAACTGGAAATGGATGCACAAACACAGGAATGCTTTAAATTAGCTTTGGTGGAAACAATACAGTGTAGAGCCTCTTACCTCCCCTTGCCTGCCGTATCTGAGACCTCCCGTGTAACCCAATAGCCTTTGCATCAATTCCTATGAGTTGTATGTGCACTCTGTTCTAGTCTCTGAAACAAGACACAGATTCCACCTCCCCCAAAGCATCCCCATCAAGAGACTTCTTTAGTTCCAGAGGCATTCAATTTATCGCCACTCTCCTCCAAGCACGGCATGGGGCTCCCTAAGGAGCTGTTAGCAGATGCAGGATCACTGGTGGCTGCAAACTGCTTCCCAGGAAGGAAACCAAGCTGTGTGCTCCAGGTCTTGCTCTCAGGCAATGAGAAGCTAAAGGCATTTTTTTTTTACACTCTCAAATCTCATAAGAAGAGCCCTGCTGGATCAGGCCAAAGGCCATCTAGTCCATCTGCCTGTATCTCCCAGTGGCCCACCAGGTGCCTCAGAGAGCACTTGCACCTGGCAATCTGAAGTAGCCTACTACTAACATAAGGAGGTTGCACCACCCATCATGGCCTATAGCTCAAGATGGACTTTTCCTCCAGAAATCTGTCCAATCCCCTTTTAAAGGCACCTAGGCCAGATGCCACCACCACCTCCTGTGGCAAGGAGTTCCACAGATTAATTTCCCACTGGGTAAAAAAGTATTTCCTCTTATCTGCGCTCACTCCCCCGACAATCAATTTTAGTGGATGTCCCATGGTTCTGGGGTTGTGAGAGAGGGAAAAGAACATCCCTCTATCTACATTATCCCTCCCCTGCATAACTTTGTACATCTCAATCATATCCTGCTACATCTTCTGAGCACATTATGTAAGGTCTATAATGATTTAGCGGTCTTTCCTTTTCTTCAGGGACCTTAGGACATGCATTCCTGGGATGGGAACCAAGGGCCCAATCCCATCCACCTTTCCAGTGCTGTTGCAACACAGCCCTGGGCTAAGGGAACAAACATTCTCTTATTTTGAAGAAGGCTCCACGACTGCCCCTCCACTGCGAGGTGCAGCCCACACCCCATTGGCACAGTTGTATCAGTGCTGGAAAGCTGAATAGGATTGGGCCCTAAGGCTCTCTAATAGAGAACTATGCAACACAAACAGCTACCAATGCAGAAAAATTGTTAAATCTCAGTGCGCGTATGTGATGGGAGCATCTTCCCATGTGACTTTTCCCGCGAGGGAAGCTGTAGCTCCAAGAGCCATTTTAGTAATTTTGTATCCTTTGGAACAGAAAGTGCAATTTCACTTTTATTCATACGCTAATTATATTTATATGTATTCTTCAACCATCTCCAATTCCCAAGATTCTGTGGGTAAGGCATGATATTTAAAACGTTGTTAAACTGATATACATTTGTAGTGTAGAGATACACCCTTGGGAGCTTTTAATGAGCGATGTTGTCAGAAGCCCTGTCAATCATAGCATACTGTATAATTCTATATGAAATTCTTACATAGCATTAACTGGCTGAACTACCGGAAGCAAAGGTTAGAAATAAATGAAGCGCTTTCATAACAGAAGGAAGTACACCATGGCGTCCACTAACAGCCCAACCTCTTCTTCACTTGAGCACAGGTCCCACACAGCGATGGGATCCCCAAATTGAGAAGGGGAACGCTGGGCGGGACTTGGGTGGGACTTACACATGATCGGCAGCCCGTCTGCAGCGTTCCACAGCTGCCCTGGCCTCGGGAGGGGGCTCCTGCTCGCCTCGGAGGATGGGTGGGGGGCACGCTGGGTGCCTGGGCGAGCAGCAGTGGGGCGCACCAACCGGGGGCAGCCCCCCCGCCCCGAGGCCAGGGCAGCCACAGAACGCTGCGGACGGGCAGCCAATCACATGGAAGTCCCTTGTAAGTCCCACCCAGCGTTCCCCTTCTCAATTTGCGGATCCCATCGCTGCTCCCACATGCTCTCACCCTTATGCTGACTCAATGCTAATAGTGCCGGCACAATGACATGCACCAGGCCTGCCGGCGCCAGATCCCACAGCTGTCCTGGTCAGTGCAGGTAAGGTTGTGCCAGGAAACACAGGGGATGGGAGAGGGTGGCAGGAAGACAGAACAGAAGTGGGAAGGGCCATTTTTTGGGTCCAGGGGGAGGATCAGGCATGGGAGGGGGCAGGAATGGTGGCAGAAGTACATGCCATATCCTAACCCCCGCTGCTAAAAGCCCTACATGAGCTGCTCAGATTTGCACCAGCTAAATGGCTGGTGCAGATCCGAGTAGCTCCATCGGGCAGGCTGGGGTGTTACAGTGTTCATGACACATGTGACTCGATTCAGATGAGAGTCGGGCCAAAACGTCAAAACTCAAGTCGTGAATCACAAGTCTTTTTTCACAACAACAGACAGAGATGGGAAAGATGTTTGTCCTGGCAGGGTGGAGGAGAATGAGATGCAGGGGTGGGGGAGGCAGGTGGGTGCTGGGGGAGGTTCACAATTACCCCAAACAAGTATTTCTTCACATAACTGGCAGTTGAGTTATGGAATCTGAGAGCAGATTTACTTTAAAAGGGGATCGAACAAATGCTAGTTCTATCAGTGGTGATTAGGATAGCTAAGAATGCAGCTCCCGTATTCAGAATAGGGGCAGTCCCTCTTCGGTATAAATGACAAAGGATAATCATACGCTCTGGGCATCCTGCTGAATCTACTGGGAACACGTACAAACTTGCTACTGGGAACACGTACAAACTAGAAGTATCTTTGGTTTTATCCAGTGTTGGAAACGAGTCACTAAGGTCGAGTCTGAGTGCACAATCCTAAGGAGTTAGGCTGGCACAGTTAGGCCAACAAAGTTGGGCTGGCACAAGAGATACTGTAAAGTATGTTTGGACCACTCAGAGTCAGAGAGGCCAGCACACAGACGTGCACCATCCTCCCTGACTCCGAGGGGGGTTCAAACATGCTTTATGGTGGCGCTTATGCCGGTCAAACTTTGCTGGCCTAACTCCAGGTTAGGATTGCACCCTGAGTCAAGTCATGAGTCACAGCCCCTCTGCAACTCATCTTCTTCACGAGACACAGCGCACACCCATGGCAACTCAACTTGCAGAAGTTAATGACCCTTAATGTTACAGGAACCTTCGAAGAGGGACTCTCGAGCAGCATGTGCCCATTTAAACTGGTGGGGAGATGCAATCAGAAACTCTCCCCATTAGTTTCAAGGGCTGCACACTGCTCGGGGTTCCCTCTTTGAAGGTGCCTGCAACTTCACAGTCACCCCCAAGCAGCGTGTAGCCTTTGAAACTGGCAGGCAGATGTGATCAGAAGCATCTCCCCGCTGGGTTCAAGGACTGTGATCTGATCAGGGGGCCACTTTGAAGGTGTCTGCAACTTCAGAGAAGCTCTGCTGGCTTGGACCCCTGGAGGTTGCAGGCTCCTTCAAAGAGGCACCCCAGAGCAGAATGCAGCCCTTGAAACTGGTGGACACATGATCAGAAGCAGCTCCCCATCTGTTTAAAGGAGCACACACTGATTGCGTGTGTCACACAGAAGCACACAGAGCCAGATTCTAATCAGTGGTCTGAAAATCGAGTCTCAGACATGTGAGACACGAGTCTGACAGGAGTGAGCAAAAATGCAAGATAACCTGAGTCTGCGACTCAAGTCTTGAGTCCTTTTCCCCCCATCTCTGGTTTCATCCAGTTGATGCCTCAACATCCTGTAATGCTTTTGTCATTTGAAGTGAGCCCACAAACTGTAAATGTGCTGATCTGAATGCAGCTATGATTTCTTGGAGTTTCTCCTCAACTCAATTTTTTTTAAAAAATGTAGTCTATCACTATTATATTTCATCGAACTCCTTTCTTTGTCTTAGTGAGATTGACCATGAGTTTCGTCCATAAGCAATATTCTGTCTTAATTCTGTGTCTCATAAGCTCCTCTTCACAGGGAGAAAAAAACCCCAGCTATCTCAATTTGCGTTACCTGATGTCAATGAGAAACTCTGTGCCTGCCTCAAACAGCTGCCAAATACTGAAAAATTGTCAAACTCAGTGTGTGTACGTGATGGGAGCGTGTGACTGTTTTCACGAGGGAAGCTATAACACAAAGAGCCATTTTAGTAATTTTGTATACTTTGGAACAGAAAGTGCAATTTCATTTTTGTTCGTATGCTAATTATATTTATATGAATTTCTTGTCAATAGTTTTGAAAGTAGAACTTTTGCTGGATATAGCACAAGTGCATCAGTTATTTGATTCCCTGTCTGCAAATCAGGTAAATATAGCAAGCAATTTAAAATGACCATACACACCACTTACGTGATATGGATAGCTTCTTTCATTGCATCAAAAACTCATAACATTCTGTTAGAGAAAACAATGCTGCCTAATACTCATACTGACCGCATTTAACACCAGATGAAGCTGGGAAACTCAAAAGCGCTTTAAGTCATGGACAAGTAATCAGGCAAATAGTGAATATAAGAAAAACCTGCTAGATCTAGTCCAGCAACCTGCTTCCCAGAGGAGTTTAACCAGATGCCTTTGGAGGCCCATAAGAAGGGCATAAGGGCAACAGTCCTTTCCCACTATCACTCCCCAAGAGCTGGCTTTCATGAGGCATACTCCCTGTGAACATGAAGGTTCCACCTTAATCCAGTAGTGTAACTAAAGGGCGCTACACCATAAGTATTGCAGGTGCCGCAACAGCCAGTGGAAGTGGCTCCTCCCACTCACAGTCAGAGCCATTCTGGGCAGTGATGGCAACTACATTGCCATCGCTGCCCAGAATGGCTCAGATGGCAAGTGGGGGGGAGCTACTAGCACAGTGCATTGCAGTGCCTGCAATACTTACCATGCCAGCCCCCCTGTAGCTATGCCACTGATCTAATCTCATGCCTAACAGCCTTTGAATGACCTCTCCTCTCTCAAGTTCCTGACCTCGCTGCCGGTTCCTGACCTCTGTGTCGAGCAGCCTTCCCAGGAGGCCCTTGCTTCTGCACCGGCTAAATAGCTGGCACAGAAGCGAGTAGACCACTTGCCCACCCTGCACCCTTACCGCAGGGAAAAGGGACAAACATCCCCTTTCCCCACAGAGCCTCCCACGGCTGCCTGGCTACTGGCCAATCAGGCAGCTCTGGATTGGCTGCCCGACTCCAATGTGCATACATGGAGCGAGCCACAGAATCCATTGTAATGCCCATTCTGCATTACAGGTGGGCCGGCATTTTCCACCGGTTTGACCCAAGCTGCAGTTGGGTCATCTGAGGCCCACAAAAGCCACCCATCGAAGTGACTTTTTCAGCTCTCATGGCCTTGCTGAGTCCTGCAGAGGCTGCAGTTGGTCATGCACGATCTCTGTGGGCCTCAGAAAAGTCTCCAGACCTGATCAGAGCTCAGCTCAAGGGTGCTGTTGTGTTCAGAGGGTGTGGGTGGGCCCCAAATTCTGTGGGTTTCAGTACCTGCAGAATTCGGTAACTGTGGGAATTCCTGGAATGGAGTCCCCACAGATATCAATGGCCCACTGTACTTCTTTTTATGAACTTACAGAGCTAAAGAATACATAAGGTAAAAGTAAAGGTTTCCCCACGACCAAATGATCTAGTCGTGACCGACTGTAGGGGGCGGTGCTCATCTCCGTTTCTAAGCCTGTAGAGCCAGTATTTGTCCAAGGACAAGCTTCCGTAGTCATGTGGCTGGCGTGACTATACGCCGTAGCGCATGGAATGCCGTTACCTTCCCACCGAAGTGGTACCTATTTATCTACTTGCATTTTTAGGTGCTTTCAAACTGCTAGGTGAGCAGGAGCTGGGGCAAGCGACGGGAGCTCACTCCGTTGTGCAGTCTTGAACTCCCAACCTTCTGGTCAGAAAGCCCAGCACCAACAGTTTAACCCACTGCGCCACCACGTCCCTAAAGAATACATACCAGCAAACTTTATATTGAATTCCAGCATTCCTACCCTTCAAAGTAAAGCTGATGCTCTGGGTTATACATTCTAAAGAGCACTATTTATAGGCCAATGAATACTATCTTGTTCCTCTTGTTTCATGGGTTCTGCACATTGGGGCTTGCAGGCATTAGCCACTCATTTCAGCAAGCAGAGCTCGTCCAAGAAAGCAGTGCATCATTTTGCACAAGCTCTCTTTCTTTCTCGTTTTTGGTGTGGTGGGTCCTACACTACCCAGTCCTACACTTTCCCCACCCACACACACACTGGTGCAGTTCTACCAAAAGTTGGTGCACTGCCTCCAGGAGGAGTGATGGATCAGGAGGTTTCAGCAGGGAAAGGGGATTTAATTTCCCCTTACTCCTGTGTAAGCCTCCTGACTCTCAGTGGGTCTCCTTGGATCTGAGCCAACAATTTCACTATCACAATTAGCGGGGGGGGGGGGGAAGGGAGCAGGGAAATGGTGGTGGGAGTGCAGCCTGGAGGTGGGAAGAAGGCATGACTGGGTGTGGGGAGGGTGGAACAGGGAGGATCTGGCCTGGGAGTGGGTGGGGTTGGTGGAGGCCTCCTCTGCCGTACCTAACCTCCTTCCTGGGTTGAGCAACCCTACATAAGACTTCCCCGGATTTGCACCAGCTAAATAGCTGATGCAGATTATAAGAAGTCGATACGGGGTAAGGGGAAATATTGCCTTACGAAGGAGATCTCCAGCCACTTTTTGAGGTGTGCAGGATGCAACATATGCCATGTGCATCAATCCGGCGGTGACACAAAAGGGCTATAAAGCACTTCTGCACCAGTGCAAGGCACACAGCGCCAACACAAGTAGTTGTGTCAGCCCTGCAGCGCTGAAGCACAACCGAGGTAAGTTTCTCCTGCACCAGCCGAGTCCTGGCAGGGGAAAGGGAGGAGGGAGGGCAGAACGGGGCAGGGGAGGGCATTTCAGGATGTGCTGGCCCAGGGAGGGGGTGGAGCACAAGCCTTCCCCGGGCCACGCGGCATGCTCAGACTTGCACCTGCTACACAGCAGGCAGAGATGCTGGCAAGCCCATTGGGGCAGCTGGCACCAGTCATCCCCTTGCCCCGTGAAGGGTCCAGCACACTCCAAACCTGCACTGGATACAGGGCAGGCCAGCTAGCCGGCCTGTTCCAGCACAGGTTAGGATGGTGCCCTCAGCCACAATCTCAGCCCAGCTCTCCCAATTCAGTGATAAGCACCAGACTTTCATGCCTACCTTAACCAATGGAAGACTGAGTTATTTAGGATAGACAGATATCTTGACCTACTAGCATGTTAGCAGAGTGGTCAGTGGAAAAGGAAATGGAAGATGTGTGCCAAATGGGTCCTGCAGGTAGGGGATGGGGAAGGGAAGGGGGCATAAGAAGGGGGCATAAGAAGATAAGGAGCCCCACTGGATCAGGCCAAAGGCCCATCTAGTCCAGCTTCCTGTATCTCACAGTGGCCCACCAGGTGCCTCAGGGAGCACACGAGACAACAAGATGCTTGCATCCTCTTGCTACTCCCTTGCACCTGGCATTCTGAAGTAGCCTACTATTAATGTAAGGAGGTGGCCCAACCCAGCATGGCCTATAGCCCACAATGGACTTTTCCTCCAGAATCTGTCCAGTCCCCTTTTAGAGGCATCTAGGCCAGATGACATCACCACCTCCTGTGGCAAGGAGCTCCATAGCTTAATTACCCACTGGGTAAAAAAGTATTTTCTTTTATCTGTTTTAACTCTCCCAACACTCAATTTCAGTGGATGCCCCCCTGGTTCTGGTATTGTGAGAGAGGGGAAAAAACATCCCTCTATTGACTCTATCCCTTCCGTGCATAATTTTATATGTCTCAATCATTTCCCCCCTCAGGCGCCTTTTTTCTAGACTGAAGAGCCCCCAACGCTGCAGCCTTTCTTCATAAGGGAGGTGCCCCAGCCCCGTAATCATTTTCGTCGCTCTCTTCTGCACCTTTTCCAACTCCACTATGTCCTTTTTGAGGTGCGGTGACCAGAACTGTACACAATATTCCAGGTGCGGCCTTACCATCGATTTGTACAATGGCATGATAATATTGGCTGTTTTATTCTCAACCCCTTTTTTAATTACCCCAAGCATGGAAATGGCCTTCTTAATTGCTGCCGCACATTGGGTCGACACTTTCATTGAGTTGTCCACCAGCACCCCAAGATCTCTCTCCTGAGCTTCCACAGTCAGCTCAGAACCCATAAGCCTATAGGTGAAGTTTTGATTTTTTGCCCTAATGTGTATCACTTTACACTTGTCTACGTTGAAATGTATCTGCCTTTTTGCTGCCCATTCCGCCAACTTGGAGAGATCCTTCTGGAGCTCTTCACAATCCCTTCTGGTTTTCACCACCCGGAAAAGTTTTGTGTCATCTGCAAACTTGGCCACCGCACTACTTATGCCTGTTTCCAGGTCAGGACAAGACTGTGTCATGAGCAAGGGTGGGAAAATGATAACAAAGCTGATTAAGCCTATTGGGCTTCAGCACCAGTTCACTCAATACTGCCAATGGCAGGTGCCATGAAAGTGCCATAAGGCACTTTTCCATTGGTGGTGTGGGTGTACCACTGCTTCCGAGGCCGATGCAGTTGGTGCTGGGCCTCAGTGCCAGGAGGACACCCAACTGAGTGCAGGCAGTAATTTTAGCCAGCAGTGATGGTCAGCAATGACGCTTTGAGGGGGCTGGGCAGGCTCTGGAACTGGGTGGGGAGGGCAGCTTGTGGGGAGGATCGGGCCCAGCAGGGGGCAGGGACAGCAGCAGAGTCTGCCTCCAAACCAGTGGCGTCATACAGCCGGAACGCTGGGTGGAACAGGTGAGTGGCCGCCCGCCCATTGCGTTCCGCTCCGTTTCGCCATCTTCCCCGCACCCGCGGGGGCGGGGAAGACGGCAAAACGGAGCGGAATGCAACGGGCGGGCTGCCGCTCACCCGTTCCTCCCACCCAGCGTTCCGGCTACATGACGCCGCTGCTCCAAACCCTAGCCCCTTCTCCCAGGGCGTGGAGCCTACATTGGCCTCTTTGGTTCTGTGCCCACTCTGGGCAAATCCAAGGAGACCCATTAGTGCCACTGGGACTTTACATAGTGTAAAAGCACCAATGTTCCCCAAGGAGTCTCCAGTGGCAGCCATCTTGGCGCTGCTGTTCCTCTGGGCGCTGGGGCGGTTTAGGATTGGGCTGCAATTATATGAGCCAAATGATTATAGATGGCACACAAGAAGATGAAGCAAAGGTCAATACAATTCTTTAACATAAGAGGAAGAATGTTTGCTTTTATTTTAAGCTGAAGTTGTTACATGATACCTTGCAATTCCGATGGGCAGTTCAGCTTGCTGTTTGCTCCTAGGCTCTTTTAATCGTTGCTGAAAGTAGGTTCTGTTTAGTCCATTGGTAATAAAAGAAATTAGCAAGTCAGCTAAAACATGCTGACTCGTGCATTCCTAGATGTGCTTTAGTCATTTGAGAATGGTTTGTACAGGAAATGTTTTCTTTTGGTCAGGTTTAAAGTTTAACCATGTATAGAATGCTTGTGTACACTAATTGAGTCCCATTAATCCTGCCACTACAGTTGCAGCGTTCCTTCCTGACCCCAATGCTTGAACAATTTATATTTAATTGGCAGCAGAATCCTTCTGGCTGTGGTTCCTCCAGCAAATTGTCCGTATATTCAACAATTCCTCATTGCCATTTAGTGTGTGTGGAAAACGTGTTTCATTTCTGGTGCCCCCTTAATTAAAGCTGCCCATATTTAATGTATCAGTTTTTTTTCTAGTAATTTTTCTAATAAGAAAAATTAAATCCAAATAAAAATATTTTTTTCAAAACACTGCCCCATCTCATGATCACTAAACACTGCAAAAACCTTATAATATATCAACATGCACAGCAATTAATGGGTGCTAGGAAGTGTAAATGAAAGCCTATACAATCTGGAATGCAACTAATATTTTGAATCAGTGAAATAGTGCATTATTTCTCTATAATAACATGGTCAAATCTAATTCTTAGAAGTTATTGCTATTTCTGTTTATAAATGGAAGATGAAAACACAAATGCACCAAGCAGCCCCTAACCAAGAATGCAATCTTTCAAAATTACTTTCAAGTTAAATTGGACTGATTTAATTTGGCTTAAAATTGGTGAGCAAGACATCTCGGAATAGGCGACTGAAGATTGAAGGACTATCAACAACAATTTCATTTTAAATGTTACGTTTATTAAACTTCGACGATATGATACAGTCATTAAGTGTTATTTTCGCCTCTTGTATGGTACAGTAACATTTCTCTGTGAATGCATTTTTAATAGTGAACACTAGGACAGCAAAAAGGTAAAGTTAGTTACGAGAAACAGTTAGACGGGACACAACTTTACAAAAAACAAATAAGCCATTTTCACAGGAGTTGTGAAGCTGGTCTTTGCCTTTTGCCGATACAGTCAATCCTCTTCATATGCAACCTCTATGCTATCTGCAAACTTGCTCTTCTGGGAGGGGCAGAATTGCTACTTTCCTCATTATCTGCACCTCTCTCTTCATTATCCACTATGCAGGGACCTTCCAAAGGCTGCAGGGACCTTCAGAATGGCACCTGCAAATAGCTGCAATAGCCCCTTAAAAATGGCTGGCAGAAACATCTCCTGGCCATGTGGGTCCATGCTGGTGGCAGGTGCCATTCTGAAGCTCCCTGCAGCCTCTGGAAGGTCTCTGCAGCATTTAGAGATCTTTCGGCACTTCCTGGTGCACTGTGCTTGCTTCCTAAGGGTCACTGCTGGATTCATCTGATGGCAGATAAGGTACACCTTGCAACTAACCACATTGATCCCATAGGATCAATGGCTCATCACCTGTGAATTTGCTATCCACAAGGATTTCCAGGAACCCAACCCTAGCAGATAATGAGGATTGACTGTATTTTCTTTTTAACCAGTTGTCTAAATGTCACTGGTTGACAGAAACAAGTGTTTCAGCCAGGGGTCCTGAACAGCCACAGAACGACATTTGCCACGATGCACAGCATGCATGCAAAGTGAATCTAATACTCACTGGGTGGCCTCGGGTGAGTCAGTATGTCTCAGCCTCAGTTCCCATCTGTAAAAGCAAGAATAATATTCGACCTCATGGGACTGGAAGAATGAAGGCAATAAGAAGAGAAGAAAGCAATTGGTGCAGCGGTGCTATAAATTAGGATACAAAACTTTAAAAAAAAAATCTTGTTCTAAATTCAATGACCAACAACGAAATACAAGAATTTATATTATCGTGTAAATAATAGAGCCATTCTCAAAATATCCATTATAATGTGGCAAGCATAATGCTTCAACATCATTCCTAATCTGCTATTTAGAATACCCAAGTTTCTTGGGAGAGGGCAATCCCATTTCCAATTTTGTTCTTGCCCATTTCAGAGCTATTCCCTGCCTCAAGGTGTTTACATTTGTTTTCATTTTTCTGTTTTTATTGACAGATCTAGCAGCAGAAATAACAGCTCTGGAGAACTGAATAACGGCTGCCAAACACTCGCCTTTGAAATGGAGCCAAAGCTGAATTCTGCTGTAATCCACTTTTCACACTTCCCCTGGTGTACCTCAAGCCACCATCTCCATCATACCTTTGCACAGTTCCACCAGGAAGCTTCCAGAAGAAGCCAAGCAAAAAAAAACTATAGACAAATGTTGGATAAGAAAGCTAGCCTCCTTTAGACTGATGTAAAGGCTCATTGCTTTAAGCATATTATTTCTTTGGAAATTACTCTTTCTGGGTAGTGGAACACAAGGCCAAGTGCCAAGATATATTGAGCAGAGCTTAGGTGAAGATTGTTACATTGTCCTTCAGATTCCTGCCCAGCAAGACAGATGCGTGGATGGGTCAATCAGTTGCATGGTATTCCTTGCCCCAGAACATGACAAGAACTGTAATTGCCTCTCTGATTCATGAAAGAAAATAAGCTTATGTAGAATTGCCATGGAAGACATTTCAAATGTTGGGGTGGGTGGATAAGTTAGGAGTAATAGTAGATACTCCTCCCCCTGGGGAATATTGAAAGAGCGATTATAATTGTTCAAATGAGTATTGCCAAATTACCATTTGGGAATCCTGGTAACAGAGCTCAACAATTATCATTATTTGCTTGGAAATCTGAAGGGGAAAGAAATTCCACCCCAGCCACCTCTTGCACCTTTCTGGATTTCTCTCAGGCAGCAGCAAACCTCACGCCCAACACAGTTTAAAGGGATGTTCCTTTTCTGCATTGGTTCCCCTGAAAACAAATGAAGAAAAAACTTCAGCCTTTCTACTGCAAACAAGTAGGGCATGGGGGGTGTTTTGGGGCATGGGCTGGCCAGAGAGAGGGCAGGCCCATGAGAGGGCCAGCTTGGGGAGTGGGGTGGAGTCAGTATCCAGCACTAGCTCCAAGTAGCCCTATTGAGGCTGCTGGGGTGTACTCAGTAGTGTCATCCGGCAAGGAGCTGCCGGAACGCTAGGCGGGACTTACCGCTTGATTGACAGGCTGTCCGGGACGTGTCGCCGCCTGCCCGCCCACCGTGCGGGCTCCCTCCGGTTGGCGCGCCCCTCCGCTGCTTGCCCAGGTACACGGCGCGCCCCCCCAGGCAAGCGGGCACCCCCTCTGAAGCCAGGGGTGCCCGCATGGCGGGCGGGTAGGCGGCAACACATCATGGACAAGCAGCCAATCAGGCACTAAGTCCCACCTGGCGTTCCAGCAGCTCGTTGCCGGATGACACCGCTGGGCATACTACCTCCTTATCCCAAGGGGGCCTACAGCTGCCTCCTATATTGTGCTGGATACACAGCAGGTCTGCCAGCCTGCCTGTTCCAGCACAGGATAGGATTGGCTGCCCATAGGACTAAGTGAAGACTGAGCAAGTCTTACCTCCTCCATGATGAATGCACATGGAGTGTACAAGCTGAGAGAATCGAATGCATGCATTCTCATCTTTTGTTTCCTCTGCTTGGCTGATGGGAGAATAATGCATCGTATAGCTTTTAGCTCCAAGAAAAATAAATACCTCTCTGCTGTGTCTGTCTGAAATCCCTCTGTGCTGAAATTTCTAGCTCCAGTGAGCCACATTTCCTCACACAAAGCAAGTTTGCGCTCATTCAGATATGATCGAAAAGGCTTCATTCCATTACCATGACTGCCTTTTTCATTCAAATCCCCCTCTTGGCACACCAATTCTGATAGTCAACACACATTACTCATAGCAGCTATTTTATGTCAAAGCAGAAAGACCAACATCAAGCAGCGTGAGCTGCGAAGCATTTTCTGGATTCATTTTAGAGATTGTGAATTATAATGCACTCCCTTTTTTTTTTTTTTTTTTGATCAGGTTGCTCCTCAATAAGCGCCGATTGTCGATGATTTCAGTAGCTATACGATTCATCCTACCATATGTTCAAGTACTCTACTGGTTCTCAGAACTAGTTACTTAGCAGCCCAAAAGAACAGAGCCACAGAAATCATATCATGACAAAGTGTCCTTTTAGAGGGTTTTGACAGAATGATGCAGGAATTGGAACGTCCTCCGCACACATCTATTACCAGTGATTTCACTAGCACAGGTCTGAGTAGACCTCTCCAGGCTGCAGAAGATTACCGCTGGGTAAGGGAACAAGTGTTCGCCAGCTGCGACCATAACTGAGCTGCGCGGACCTGGCCACGGTGACCCACGCCCTAGTGACATCCAGATTAGATTACTGCAATGCGCTCTACGTGGGGCTGCCTCTGAAGACGGTCCGGAAATTGCAACTAGTGCAGAACGTGGCTGCTCGGGTGGTTGCTGGGGCTCGTTGGTTCGACTCTGCTGGGCCGTTGCTTCAGTGGCTACATTGGCTGCCGGTTCCTTTCTGGGCCCGATTCAAAGTGCTAGTTTTGACCTTTAAAGCCCTATACGGCTCGGGTCCGGGGTATTTGAGGGACCGCCTCCTTCCACATAATCCTACCCGTACTCTTAGGTCATCTGGGGGGGGGGCCCTTTTGACTGTGCCGCCACCAGGAGAGATGAGGGGGATGGCGGCCAGGAATAGAGCCTTCTCGGTGGTGGCCCCCCAACTTTGGAATACCTTCCCCTTAGAACTAAGAACTGCTCCCTCTTTGGTAACATTCTGGCAGGGGCTCAAGACTTTTTTATTCAAACAAGCCTTCAATTGTTGACAGGCTGGCTGGCATTTTATACATTTTATACATTTGATCCACGGGGCTTGCTGTTTTAAATTTTAACTGTTTTAAAACAGTTTTAACATTGCTTTTAATTGTTAAATTGTACATACTGTGATTCATTGTATTTTAATGTTGTAAACTGCCTTGGGTGCCCATGGGGCAGAAAGGCGGAATAGACATTAAACAAATAAATAAATAAAATAAAGTGTTCCCTTACCAAGAGGAGTTTTGGTGCACCTGCATCAGCCTGGGAGAGGGGAAGCCTACGATTGGGATGTTAAGACATTCTCAGTATCTATGAGTTATCCTTTTTTTCTTTTCATAACGTACAAACAAAAAAAACCCGTGTACATACTGAAATTACAACACAAATGTATCGTGACGAAAAAGGATGTGCAGGCTGTCAAACATTGGAGTTGATTTTTTTAAAAAAATAAAATAAAAATTGCACACTTCAAGAGCGAATAAATGCTTTTTCAAGGAATGGCTTCCAGACGGATTCATATATGTCCAATCGTAACTGGTGTTGATATGCCATTCGCTCAAATATAGCTAAATTCAATAATCCTTCCATCTATTGAGAAGAGATTGGTGGGCTTTTGTCTTTGCAATTTTGCAGTATCGTCTTTTTTGCTCATAATATTATTGCAGTTGTCCCCTCCAACACATCCTTTCCTGTATCTACTTATAAAGCATTGATGGACATCATAGGGTTGGATGAAGTTGCTCAGAATATACACTCAATGATCCTTTAGCTGTACACTGATCAATACTCTAAGGATATGATGTGTTCCATTCATGTCTACCCTTTTTCATGGAGGATGGGTCATATAAGAAGATCCTAGTCACACAACAAGTTGAAAGAAGTGGGGGATGCGTATATCTAGTAGTTCAAGCTGTTGATGCTTTGTTTAAAGTTTTACAGGAACTAGGATGGCAAATTGCAGAGATTGCAGGTACCCTATTGAGATGTGCTTGGGAACAAGAACATGCCTGCACCTCTGACACGAGTGGAACATCATGTGTTTCATAATGCCACAAAATAAGAAAGGGAGAAGACCGCCATATTAAAATAAGAACTTTTTCTTAAGATTAGAGGTGTTTGAAAAATGTTACTTATTTTACCCGGAAGGAAACCCATTGTGTTCAGCAAGACTTAGGCTGTAATCCTATCTTACTCACCAGAAACAAACACCTCTACATATGATAAAAGAACTGCACAGTTTGAGTATACGTTTGGATTCATGTGTTCAGTGGCTGAATTCACCTGAATCTCTATCTAGTTCTGCTTTTTAAAGCAGATCTTTTTAAGCCTCAAAGAACTTAAAGCATACTTTTCTGGAACTTTGATTTAGTGGACTGCTCAAGACAGAGTTTATGAATACCCACAAGAGAGTGCTTCAGAGTATGAAAGTCACTCTCCCTTAGCCAACAGGGAACAATCTTTCTGTATTTTTGATGACACCACTGTCAATATTTGTCCCTGGAATTAATCACTGGGCTCATTGTAGAACTTCTTAGCAAGCACAAGATATATTATTGATAGTAAATAATAATATATCATAACGTATCATCCTGGGTCCTACTTTTTATTGAAAATCTGCCCAAACACAATTTAAATATTACATTCTTCTTTCAAAACTCTGAGAGGGCTCCGACCATGAATAACTTGCATTCCACCCCAAAGAGATTTTTGCGCTCATTCCAAGAAATGGAATGGGCCACCATAAAGCACATTTGGACCACTCTTGGAATCAGGGGGGATGTTCCACCTCTGTATGTGGTCTCCCTGGCTCCAAGAGTGGTCCAAACCCACTTTACGGTGGCCCATGTGCTGGTCAAACTTTGCTGGCCTAACTGTGTCAGCCTAACTCCAGGTTAGGATTGTACTCTAAATTGGGTTGCTATCAGTGGTGTCATCTACTCTCTCGCAAGCCGGAACGCTGGGCGGGACTTGAGTGATTGACAGGCCGTCGTTTGACTTCCGCTTTCTTCGCGCACCCCGCGCGGCTTTCCCTTGCCTCGGAGGGAGCGCCTGCTCGCCAGGGGGGATGGGTGGGGGGCGTGCCGGGTACCTGGGCGAGCAGGCGCCCCCTCCGAGGCAAGGGAAAGCCGCGCGGGGCGCGCGAAGAAACCGGAAGTCAAACGACGGCCTGTCAATCACTCAAGTCCCGCCCAGCGTTCCGGCTTGCGAGAGAGTAGATGACACCACTGGTTGCTATGTTGGCAGAATGCGTGTTCTGCCAGTGTTGGCTGCTGTGACACAGCCCTAAAGGGTGCTCTGGCTGTGTGTGTTGCCATAGGGTCAGTGGGAAGACCAGAGACTACCTGCACATGCCATCAGATCTATGGAGATCCACCAGAGCAGGTACACCCATACAAGGAGATGGAGGCAGGGCGTGAGTTGAACAGAGTGGAGGTGGTAGAACAGGGGAGGGACAGGCAGAAAGCGACAGTTGTGGTGGTAGGGAGAAGGGTAGATAAGGCTCAAGAGGGGGCAGTATCAGCAGTGACAGACGTCAAATTCCAACCCCCTTCCTTATCCTGAACTGCCTGCGCAGATCAACTTGGACTTTTGCCAGCCATTGAGCTGGCACAGATCCAAGCTGACCCCTAGCCGCGAGCACTCCTACTTACTTGAGAGTGATCTGAAGTCTGGAAAGCAGAACGCCAGGCCACAGGACTTGATCTGGTCCAGCAGAGCAAGTCTTCTGTGGGTTTTTTTTAAAGGTTTAGACTGTTTAGAAATATGAATTGATTTAAAAACCCACCACTCACTTCTTGTTGCTAAGTCACATTTTGAAATAAAAAAAATACAAGTGGGCCCCTGTATCCATCTATTCTGGATTCAATTATTCATGGATTGGGAACCCCCTTACCTTCCTTTATTCTTAGTTTGGGTCACTAAAAAAAACAAAACCTTATTGCTTGGCAGGAGGGGAGAACCATATACTTAATACAGAGTTCCCTCTTTTCCACGGTTTCAGGTATCCACAGGTGGGGTGGAAGTGGCAGGAACCTATACCCTGTAGATACCGAGGCATGCCTGTATCTGAGTGCCCCCTTCCCCTGCAAGGTCAGCTCCTGACACCGTAAATGATGCCTTGATAGTATATAGAATTTGCTGATGATTAGGAAATCCATGTGTGCTTTCCCGCACCCAACTTGTACAATAATGGGGTTGAGAATCCCTTTTGAGATAGGAGTGATTGTTACCATTTGGCAGACATGTGGGAGGATTAATGGCTTTCTGGCTAAACAACATTACAAGCAGCAGCCACCATCTGCCTGCAAAGAAACAATGAAGAGGAAATGCAATTTTCGATGGAAGGTCAAATTAGTTTAACAATGTGCCGCATCTGTGAAGAGGCTGCAGAGACTTTGCACCATGAGATTGTGAAGAAAAATTCTCTGAATCATCATGTAGGGCTTTAACTTCACCTTAAATGTATTATTATTATTTTTCCTTTCCAATTGAGCCTTCCGAGAAAAGCTGCACTGGAAAGGCCCAATCTGCCATATGTAAAATTTGTTACCCATTTATTTTTAAATTCAGTATAGTCAAGCCACCAACTACCAAGATCTAGCTACCCTCTACTACAAAAGTTTGCCAAATGGTGGTTTAGACTAGCCTGCTCATGTAAGCCGCCTTGGGCATTTGCTTTGGCATGGGAAAGGAGGGATATAAATTCTTCAAATAAATATTCAACAGGGCTTACTAGCTCCAAAGTACATGAACATAGAATTACAGGTATTCATTATATTAGGAGATTGTTGTTGTTGTTGTTCAGTCGCTAAGTCATGTCCGACTCTCCGCGACCCCATGGACCACAGCACGCCAGGCCTCCCTGTCCTCCACTAGCTTCCTGAGTTCACCCAATTTCATGTTCATTGCTTCGGTGACACTATCTAACCATCTCATCCTCTGCCGCCCCCTTCTCCTTTTGCCTTCCATCTTTCCCAGCATGAGGGTTTTTTCTAAAGAGTCCTCTCTTCTCATGAGATGGCCAAAGTATTGGAGCTTCAGCTTCAGGATTTGCCCTTCCAGGGAGGAATCAGGCTTGACTTCCTGGAGGATTGACCGATTGGATCTCCTTGCAGTCCAGGGGACTCTCAAGAGTTATAAAATTGCCTACTTTAATTTAGTGTATACTAGCTTTTTGTTACTCGGCGTTGCCCGGGTAACAAAATGATCTTCCAGAGTTTATGAGTTTTGCACCCCTTCTCACCCCCCATGCTGATGGGGGCCGAACCCGGACTTCAACCGCGTCAGGAGCATCGCCGCTCACCTCAGTGGCCCCGGAAACTACGGTTCCGACGCTGATTTTGGCCATTTTTGACCGTTTTCACGTGGGGCCCCCTGCGTACCCCACCCCCGGGTGCACTGGGGGGCCCTGACCCCCACAGTGTTTGTCGCCAGGCTGCAAGGCACGTGCTTGCCGAGTCTGGTGCCAATTGCTCCAGGCGTTCCAGCATGGTATGGTAGACATCTTGTTTTGCACCCCTTCTCACCCCCATGTTGACGGGGGGCTGAACCCGAACTCCCACAGCGTCAGGAGTGTCGCCACTCGCCTCGGCGACCCCAGAAACTACCGATCTGACGCCGATTTTCAACTGTTTTCATGCGGGGACCCCCCTGTACCCCCACCCCCACCCCCGGGGTCGCCAGGGGGGCCTGACCCCCGCAGTGTTTGTCGCCAGGCCGCAAGGCACGTGCATGTCAGGTTTGGTGCACATCGTTCCAGGCGTTCCAGCATGGCATGGCGGAAGTTTTGTTTCGCACCCCTTCTGGCCCCCCCGTGCCGAGGGGGCCCCGAAACGAGACTCCAACCGCAGCGGGCACATCACCGGTCACCTCGGCGACCCCGGAAACTATGGACTTGATGCCAATTTTGCCCGTTTTCGGCCGTCTTCACTCAGCCCCCTACCTCAGCCCCCTGCCTCAGGCCTCGGCGACCCCGGAAACGATGGGTCTGATGCCAATTTTGTCCGTTTTTGACCGTTCTCTCGCAGGGGCCCCCGCGCACCCCACCCCCGGAGGCGGTAGTGGGGCCTGACCCCTGCAGATTTTGTTGCCAGGCCTCAAGGCACACGCGTGCCGAGTCGGGCACCAATTGCTCCAGGTGTCACAGCAGGGCATGGCGGACATCTTGTTTCGCACCCCTCCCGCCCCCCACGCTGAGGGGGGCTGAACCCAGACTTCCATGGAATTGGGAGCGTCGCCACTCACCTTGGCGACCCCGGAAACTACAGATTCAATGTCGATTACGGCTGATTTCAACCAATTTATGCAGGGCCCCATGCATACCCCCACCCCGGGATCGCTGGGGGGGGGGGCTGACCCCCACAGTGTTTGTCGCCAGGCCGCAAGGCACGCGCGTGCCAGGTTTCGTGCGCATCACTCCAGGCGTTCCAGCACGGCATGGCGGACATTTCATTTTGCACCCCTTCTCACCCCCGCGCCAAGGGGGGCCTGAACCCGGGCTCCAACTGTGTTGGGAGCATCACCACTCATCTCGGTGACCCAGGAAACTACAGACTCGACGCTGAGTTCGGCCGTTTTCGACCATTTTCATGCAGAGACCCCTACGTACCCCCACCCTCGGGGGCACTAAGGGGATCTGACCCATGCAGTGTTTGTCGCCAGGCTGCAAGGTGTATGCATACCAGGTTTCGTGTTGATCGGTTAAGGCATGCCAGCAGGGCATGGCGGATGTTGTGTTTCACACCCCTTCTCGCCCCCCACATCGAGGGGGGCCGAACCCGGACTCAAACAGCGTCAGGAGCGTCGCCGCACGCCCCGGCGACCCCGGAAACTACGGATTTGATGCTGATTTTGGCCGTTTTCGGCCGTCTTCACACGGGGACCCCCACGTACCCCCACCCCTAGGGGTGCTAGCGGGGTCTGACCCCCGCAGTGTTTGTCGCCAGGCCGCAAGGCACGCCATTGTCTGGCGCCATTCCCTCCAGGCGTCGCAGTGGGGCATGGTGGATGTTGTGTTTCGGACCCCTTGGCGATCCCGGAAACTGCGGATCCGATGACGATTTCGGCCGTTTTCAACCATTTTCACATGGGGGCCCTGTGTACCCCCACCCCTGGGAGCGCTAGGGGGGCCTGACCCCCGCAGTGTTGGTCACCAGGCCGTAAGGCATGTGCATGCCGGGTTTGGTGGCAATCACTCCAGGCGTTCCAGCAGGGCATGGCGGACGTTTTGTCTCGCACCGCTTCTCACCCCCCACGCCGAGGGGGGCTGAACCCGCCGCTCGTCCCGGCGACCCTGGAAACTATGGATTCGATGCCGATTTTGGCCGTTTTCGGCCGTCTTCACACGGGGACCCCCGCGTACCCCCACCCCTGGGGGCGCTAGGGGGCCCCAACCTCCGCAGTGTTTGTGGCCAGGCCGCTAGGCTTCCGCATGCCGAGTTTGGTGCCAATCGGTCCAGGCGTCACAGCGGGGCATGGTGGACGTTTTGTTTCGCACCCCTTCTGGCCCCCCACGTCGAGGGGGGGGGCAAACCCAGACTCCGACGGCATCGGGAGCAGCACCGCTCATCTCGGCGACCCCGGAAACTGTGGATTTGACGCCGATATTGGCCGTTTTTGACCGTGTTCACACGGGGACCCCCATGTACCCCCACCCCCGGGGGTGCTAGGGGCCCCTGACCCCTGCAGTGTTTGTGGCCAGGCCGCAAGGCTTCCGCATGCCGAGTTTGGCGCCAATCGGTCCAGGAGTTCCAGCAGGGCATGGCGGATGTTTTGTTTTGCACCCCTTCTTGCCCCCCACGTCGAGGGGGAGCTGATCCCGGACTCCAACAGTGTCGGGAGCATCGCCGCTCATCTCAGCGACCCCGGAAACTGTGTATTTGACGCCGATTTCGGCCGTTTTTGACCGTTTTCACGTGGGGACCCCCGCGTACCCCCACCCCCGGGGGCGCTAGGGGGGCCCGACCCCCGCAGTGTTTGTCGCCCGGCCGCAAGGTGTATGCGTGCCGAGTTTCGTGCCGATCGCTCCAGGCGTTGAGGAGCCTATGCGAGACATACATACATACATACATACATACATACATACATACATACACACACACACACACACACACACACACACACACACACCCAGGCTCTTCTTTATATATATAGATTAGGAGATAATTTACACTAAATTAAAGTAGGGAATTTTATAACAAAATTTGTCTAGGTTTTGAAGATGATCCTCTATAAGCATTCCTCTAATTGCATTTTGATATCTGATCCTATTCAGCTGTTGTTTTTCCCCTCCTTCTTCCTTCAAAATCTGCCTCCCCCTTCATTCAAAGCAGAGAAATTGCAAGGCAAAACCTAGGTTCAGCACGAAGGACAGCTCCCAAATGCCTACCTGCTGTTAAAAGTCAGTGAGAACAGAAATCAGTTCAACAAATGTGCCATGGGATTGACTGCTTCTGATCTAATTCATCACTTTTGATCAGAAATCACTAGAAAATTAATAATTGTGATAAGAATATAATTCCAAATGACACCATGCTCCATTTTCCTCATAAATATTCCAAATTGATAATTTCTTCAGCTATTATCATATGGAACATCTGGTGCACACTTTTATCTATCTAGTTGCCTAGTATGGTTGACGATCTGGTCCTTTTCTGAAACATAAATTATATATCATTTTCCCTCCTCTCTTCACCTCCCCCACTCCAAAATGTGCAAAGGAAACAAGAAAGCAGCACTGCTTACAAACCAACAGTGTCAAAACAGCTACTAATAGATTAACTGTATTTCCATGGTG
Source organism: Lerista edwardsae (assembly GCA_029204185.1). NCBI lineage: Eukaryota > Metazoa > Chordata > Lepidosauria > Squamata > Scincidae > Lerista > Lerista edwardsae. The sequence continues at coordinate 1,281,722 of JAJKFI010000024.1, read as the reverse complement.
GTAAGATTTCTGTAAAGAGATTGTCCTTATCTGAAGTTCATCCGGGCTGTATCAAGACACCAGTACATCTTCAGCAGTACATCAGTACACCTTCAGTACATCTGCAGCTCAGCTGACTTCTCTTTCCTGGGAGTCTTTGATTGCCTCTCTGCATGCAGAGATGTGTGCTTAATTAAAACTTTAATGGAAAGTACCATTAAAACTCAACACACAATGCATATCAAATCTGACTTGTCTTCACACTAGAGAATCAGCAGTACCTGTCTCGAACTAAAACAGCAAGTGCTTTCATTAAAAAATAATAATCAACCATGGTAAAAAAACAACCATCACCACCAATGGTAAGCCACATTGTATATCCGTACTGTACTACCATATGGCAAGAGTATAAAAATACTCTAAAAACCTGAGTATTAAAATACTCAGTCACAGACTTACCATTATGTGTGTGGGGGGGGGGCAAAAGCCCTGGGCGCAGCGCTCCTGGGGTGGGAGGAGGGCGGTGATAAGACAGGTTGCCTCTCTGAGTGGTGAGCGCTTTTTGGCACTCCCGCCTGCTCCTGCCATCGTATAGCTCTGAAATGGAGCCTGGTGTGATAGGGGGCGGAGCAATGCGGCACACGTGGGTGGGGAAACAGCTCCTCCTCCTCTGTCCCTGATTTGTTGGCTGGGTCCACAACTGCTGCCTGTTTGGACCACTCTGGAAGTCAGAGAGACCAAGATACAGATGTGCGCCATCCTCCCTGAGTCCGAGTGTGGTCCAAAAGTGCTTTACGAAAGTTGGCCTAACTCCAGGTGAGGACTGTGTCCTAAAAGTTGACTTGTTTTTATTTACTTTTATCCTGATGTTTTAGCTTGAGCTTGTTGTACACCACTTTGGATGCTTAGAAAAGCAATATATAAATCAATTTAATTAGACAATTGAACGCACAGATTTTTGTGCAAGGAACAGGGACTTGTAGCAAGCAATGCAGTTGCAACTGGCAAAATACAACCAATAACTAGATTGCAAAGCACCGATATCAAATGTTATGGTCCAGCAAAAACTGAATAACATTTTTGCTGATCAATATCTCTTGGGCTGTTCTGAAAAGGATTTCAAATGCTTTGGAATACCATCAGATCCTATTCAAGTGCCGTGAAATAAAAGAAGCTCCTTACATGGTAAAAAGTAGTTCCCTGGAGCAAAAGAGGAGAGATTTCTCAATCATCTTTGTACGTTTTGTAGGTGTGTAGAAGAGGGCACATTTTCATCCGGTGCACATGACAAATTGCACCAAGAGTTCTGGTCTCCTTTGCATCCAAATAATTCATTCAAAAGAAAAATAAAAAGATCACCAAATGTAAATGCTTTTTTAAAAAATGGTCCTGTTTACTTGTTTCTTTTTTAATTATTTCTTGAATTAGTCCACTGCCATTTTGGATTTATTGCTAAAACTTTAAATGCCACTGTTTTGTTTTCTGCATTAAAAAAAACTGCTGCTAAGGTGAAAACTCATAAAGCTAAAGTGTTTGTCATTGCACTGTCTTCTGACAGCTGCTTTTTAAGAAGTGTCTCCCAGCAGTACTTTGCAAGCAGAAATCTTGCAAAAAATATACATGAATACAGGCATCCCCCCTATCTGCAGGGGGTCCGTTCTAGGGGGCCCCCTCCATGGATACAGAAACTGTGAATAGAGGGAACCCTATCTCCACCCCTACACCCATTAACATTGTTTAAAGGTTTCCTGCTTTTACAGGTTAATATAAATTTGCAAGCTTATAGCACAGGTAGGCAGGCTGCCAGCAGCCTAAATGCTTGAAGAGACTAGATAGACAGTTTACAGGAAACAGTTAACTTCCTGCTTCCTCTTTAGCTGTCAGGAGGCATTGGAAGCCCTGCAGAAGGTTGTGCAGGCTCCCCAGACTCACCAGGAGGCCGACACTGAGTGGGGTAAATACTAAAAAAGATTATTTACCTCCAGCAGCAGAGGGTCAGTGGTAGGGCTTTTCAGTCTGGGGCATTGTGACACACCAGTTTGAAAACCTCTGCACTATAAACTTGCATGTTTATAGTGACCAGAAATACCTCGCCACAAAGTAAACTTTTAAACAATATTAATTGGCCTAAGGTTGTCCCAAAACAATGGATAACCGAATTGGTGGGTACTAGATCCACATATGTGTGCGTGGGGGGGGGGGGAAACCTGTACTGAATTTGAAGGTATACATTTGCTAACCTTGTTATAGTGAAAAGCAATTGCTTGTATCATGAGGATAACTGTATTCAAGACGCCAACCTCTGTATCACCACATTGATTTCGGTAGAGTCTGGCTTAAAAATAGTTATTATGGAATACGCTTGATCGTATGGGCTTGCGGCTAAATTACAGGCGTTCTCCTGCTTTCAATACCATGAAATCTTGTTTGCAATGTACTGTTTGAAATCAGCAAGGCTGAACTCACGCACACGTGTTCTGTAGGGTTTGTAAGGTAGATGACGTCTAAAATGCATTTGTGCTTTGAAATACTGAGTTGCTTAAAATATGTTTTATTGAATAAGTAAACCTGAATTATCTGCCTTATAGCACATTGGCAGCACAGTGATGGGCGACAACCTATCATAATACAGCTGATAACATTTGTCCTAGTATTTTCCTTGCCCCTCTCCACTTCTATATGCCTGTCTGTGCGAGAAAGATGTATCCATATGTTCGTGTCGGCAAAGGTCCAAAGGTCACCCTCAGTATTAAAAGGTTAGCCCTGAAAATAAAGCTGCAGGCTTGCCTCTTTCTTGCCAGAGTTAGGCAATCTTTACATAAAGAGAATGCTAAAAGCAATGAATACTTCTGCTTAGTAGGAACACTTCACCTCACAATCTGCAAAACAATATTCTGAAACAAGAAAATATTATTGAATAGGAATTACATTAATAATAGGCTACTTCAGAATGCCAGGTGCAAGAGAGTGGTAACAGGATGCAGGCATCTTTTTGTCTCATGTGCTCCCTGAGGCACCTGGTGGGCCACTGTGAGATACAGGAAGCTGGACTAGGTGGGCCTTCGGCCTGATCCAGCAGGGCTCTTCTTACGTTCTTATGAATGTGTGAAACTATTTGCAAAACCAAAACATCCTACTCAGCAGCATCTCTACAATAAATGAACTCTCATCAAACTAAACTTACTCGCATACTTATTTGTATAAAATGCTGGCCTATGTTTAACTTCTACATATAAGATGCAAAAAGAAAAAATTGCTTTAATTAAACCACAAGTTCACTACAGCAATAGATCTTCAGAAGTACAGCATTCAACCCCACTTTCTGGAGCTCACTCCTCTCAAAGGACCACAAAGTTCTTCATTTTCATTCTTTTTTTGCTGCGCTAAGACATTATGTCTTCTGTTTTTAGTGAGTGACTTCTTTCAGATGTCAGTATCTCTGCTGGGTAGAACTCTAAATTTGCTGCCGTTTTTCATTCGTTTCTTTTATTGGAAAATAGCTTGTCTAATTCCTTCTAGTTCCTCAGCCTGAGATTTAAGTCTTTCTCTGGGGGAAGTGACTGAGGGTACAATCCCACCAAGAGCCAGAATGGCATGGTCGGCCAGCCAGCGCCATATCCAACTCTGGGTGGGGTGAGGCTGGGGCCTCCCACGGCAAGGGAGCGTGCACTCCCTTACTGTAGGGGACGCTCCAGCCTCCCCTATGCTCTCCTCAGATCTGCACCCACTAAAGAGCGGCTCGAACCGTATGGCCATCTCCCAAGCCTGCCCACGTCCCTCCCTCCCTCCCTCCCTCCCTCCCTCTCCCTTCCTCGCCCAATCCCTGTGCCGCTTCGGCACACAGCTTCCCCTGCGCCATCCGCCTATGGCCGACGCAGGAGAGGCTCGCCGTTGGCGCTGTTGGGCCGAAGCGACTCATAGCGTCGGCCTGACAGCAGGAGCGCCGATGCGGGGGTGGCGATTAGCACCCCCGCGTCGCCGCTCCACCTCTTGCATCGACGTTGCAAGAGAGCAGGTAGGATTGCGCTGTGAGAACACAATTCTAAGTGCTGGAAAGCAAGTCCTAGGAGGAAAGGTTGAGGAAACTTGGTATGTTTGGCCTGGAGAAGAGAAGGCTGAGAGGAGATATGATAGCACTCTTCAAATATCTGAAGGGCTGTCGTGAGGAAGAGGGGACAAATTTGTTCTCACCTGCTGCTGACAATAGAACTAGGTCCAACAGGCACAAATGGCAAGAGAGGAGATTCCGACCGGACATCAGGAAGAATTTCTTGACGATAAGGGCGGTGCGACAGTGGAATAGTTTGCCAAGGGAGGTGGTGGATTCTCCCTCACTGGAGACCTTCAAGCAGAGGTTTGACAGGCACCTGCTGGAGATTCTCTAGGAGGATCTAGGAGGAACTCTTTGCCGCAGGCGGTGATGATGGCATCTGGTCTGGATGCCTTTAAGAGGGGATTGGATGAATTTCTGGAGGAAAGGTCCATCGTGGGCTATAGGCAATGATGGATTGTGCAACCTCTTTACATTGGTAGTGGGCTACTTCAGAGTACCGGGTGCAAGGGAGCGGCAATGGGATCCAAGCATCTTGTTGTCTCATGCCTCCCTGGGGCACCTGGTGGGCCGCTGTGAAATACAGGAAGCTGGACTAGGCGGGCCTTTGGCCTGATCCAGCAGGGCTCTTCTTATGTTCTTATGATTTCCTTCTACAGGCAGCAGGTTGGACTAGATGACCTTGTAAGGACTCTATGAAGTGCTTGCTCAGCTGAGGGTCACAGGAATGAGTGAACCACCCAGAGAGTTGGCTACGCTGGCAGGGAGGCCTGCACTGCTCCCCCCTGATGCTGCATTCTGAGCTCCTTACTGCCAACACAGACAGGAAAGGCGCTGAGTGGCACAGTGGCATGGAGAGGGGGTGTTCCTAGGTGAGGGGAGAACGAGGGTGGTTCAAGAAAGGGCAGGGTTGGCAGAAGCCTCCTCCACTGTACCATAACCCCCTTCCTGAGCCAGGAAGCCATACACAGGGCAGCTTGAACTTCCATCATCTAAACAGTTGGCAGAGATGCAAGTAGCCCCATAGGACAGGTTGGGGTGTTCCTTGGGTAAGGGGAAAATATCCTCCAGTTGCCTCCTACGTGCACTGGATATAGAGTGGTCCAGGTGGCCTGGCTGAACCAGCACAGTTTAGGATGGGGCTTCCCAGCTGCAATCCACTTCATTTGTACCTGGGATTAAGTCCCACTGCTCAATATGACTTGTTTCCAAGCAAAAACCTGGCAATTCTAGTCATTGACAAGATGTACATGCATTTCTTAAAGAACAGACTTGACATGAGACCTGTTTCAGCAACAGAACTGTGAACACCTGAGCAATAAGAAAGTGAGTATTGGGGAGAAGACAAGTGTAACATCAAAGGGCAGATATCTTATCCACACTAAAGTTTTCTGACAATTGTTTTTAAAGTTCCTTTTTTAACAACTGCAAATTCCTACCAATTTGTAGTAGAAAAATTACTTGTGCTATCAGATTGGGCAAAAACAGTAATGCTTTGATTACCTAGAACAGGGTTTTTTTCCAAAACTGTGGGTCACTTGGCTTGAGCTGGTAGGGTGAAATATTTTTAGAGCCTAATCCTATCCAACTTTCCAATGCCGGTGTAGCTGCAATGCAACCTGAAGATAAGGTAACAAATGTTCCCCTACCTTGAGGAGTTCTCCTTGACTGCAGGTTGAGGTACATCCCCTGACGGCAGGGCTACATTAGTGCTATTAAGGATTGGGCTCTTTGTTTTGTAAAGCTAGGTGGGTCCTGATACTACATCATTTTAAAAGTGGGTCTCGGTGCTAAAAAGTTTGGGAACCATTGATTGAAATACATAAATACTGGAGAACAGGGTAACCCCATCCAAATAAATCCAGGAATAATTCCCCTCTTTTACATTGTTAGTCACCTTCGAAAAGATTACAATTGGGAAAGAATAACTGAGAGGTGAGAATGGAATAAATACACAGAGATATAGAAGATCCATTGCCCCAGAAATCCAATGGCTGAAACCCTGATCTCTGTTTTCATGCAGATTTAACTGAATCTACATAGCAGAGATTCAATTAAAGTGTGTAAAATTAGATAAACACCAAACATACTGGGGGGGGGGGAAGGCTAGAATAAAACAGCAGAATCAATAAATATACAAAACTGTAACAAGAAGAACAACCTCGAAGCAATTAGATCACCACAAGAGGAAAACAACAAATGTGGGGAGAGTCGCATGTTCTTTTGGGGGGTGTTAATTATTAATTTGCTTAGTCATTGCAATTTTTTTGGTAACCAACTGTTTTCCTTGTTTGTGACCTCAAAGCGCAGCAAAATTATTCCGAACTGTGTTTCGCAGAAAGCACAGATGATTCACCCACTGCAAACTGTGCTTATCATACACAACAAGGAGGAATGAATAATGGACTTCAAATACTTAATACCGCAGTCGCTTTGCTGCTGATCTGGCGAGGGCAGGCAATTTATGTTTGGCGTCAGAGAATTGCGATTTTGTTTAACGCATCCCATTCACACTGTAAATGCCAGCATAATATTAGAAAACCATCAGATTTCCTCGGAGAGCCAAACTTTTAATTCTCTTCCCTGCATAATCCAATTCTGCAACTGCTTAACATGACATTTCCCATCAGCAGAAAGATTCATTGTTACAGGCTTCCTGTTTTAAGACGATGCTGTTCTTTGGGCTAATCAAAATGAGATGTCAAGAAGCTGGTATACCAAAACAGAATAACCTTATTTTAGATATGAACTAGGAAAAAACGCCATTCCTGTTGCCTCCACTTGGCCAGAAATACCAGTGGTTATTTTTTTGAAAATGTTAAATGGGTTGTTGCCAGAGTCCATAGATGGATCTTCTTTTCCCTGAGTGTTGGGAGAGTTAGAATGGATAAAAGGAAATACTTTTTTACCCAGTGGGTTGTTGGGATATGTGCAACTCCGTCTGCTGTCCAGAGGGGGCAGTATATAGAAACGATAAGGAAATGAATAACCTGTGTGTGTTTTTTCCCCTCTATATGTTCCTCTCTGTGATTTCTAAGCAGAAGGCGTGGCCTTAACCAACAGCTTATCCCCCTGTCTCCTGGATACATTGTACCTTACCTCTCTTTCCAGCTTGTCCTCGTAGCAGTGAGATGTGCCAACTAAGAAGCTCTGAGGCAGAGCGGCCATTTTGACTCACATACTAGCATGCAAGATCATGCAGCTATCTAGGGCATGATTAATACTAAGTTACAGGCATACCTCTGACCAGATTGTCAGAAGCTGTAAAAATATGTTTCAAGTTATATACTGTAAGTAAACTGTTACAAGTTTGAAACAAAGCTTTACCAGTGCCTGCGTATTTATTTCCTAGCAAACAGCCTGAGACTGAGTGAGAGTGAGAGAGAAAGATCCTGAGGTAATTCTCTGAGGGGAACACGCTGCACCAAAGACTCTGCTTTCCCCCATTACCAGTCAGGATTTATTAAACATCGCATCATGGGTAATTGTGGAACTGCTTGCCACAGGAGGTGGTGATGGCATCTGTCTTAGGTGCCTTTAAAAGGGATTGAACAGATTTCTGGAGGAAAAGCCCATTGTGGATTATAGGCCATGATGGATAGTGCAATCTTCTTACATGAGAAGTAGTCTACTTCAGAATGTCAGGTGCAAGGGAGTGGCAACAGGATCTGGTGGGCCACTGTGAGATACAGGAAGCTGGACTAGATGGGCCTTTACCTGATCCAGCTGTTCCTTTGTTCCTATGAGTACATGTCTGAAGAGGAGAATCTGGCTCTGGTGGCTGTTAGAGAAATGCTGTGCAGAATCTTGATTAGCCGCCAGTGTGTTTCCCTCAGAATTTACCTCAGAATGCCAGGTGCAAGGGAGTGGCAACAGAATGCAGGCAACCTGTTGTCTCGTGTGCTCCCTGAGGCATCTGGTGACCCACTGTGAGCTATAGGAAGCTGGACTAGATGGGCCTTGGCCTGATCCAGCAGGGCTCTTTTTATGTAAGGAGATTGTGTTTTAAGACAGAAGTTACGGGAATGGGAAATTTTTGTGTGGAGGGAAAGGACTGTAGGCTCAGCTCATATTCTGAAAACCATGGGCTACACGTGTGTATGGAGGCTACTTTCACTGGAGAAAGCATTGCACAGCTAAGGTGCCACAATGGAAGAAACCCAGTCCCTGTTCCCCACCTGCTTCCTCTTAGATGGAAGGGGAACCTGAAGGAGGACATTGAATGGAGAGCTTAATAACTTGCCTTCTGGTCACATCCCCAGAATGGATGTGTCAAAACTTGACCAGACAGCTACTCCAGGTCACTTCCCATGTCTGACCCACTGCACAGTCTTGGCAGAAAGGAGATGGATACATGCCAAGTCTTCCCTGTTCCAGCTGTCATGAAACAAAGTTTGCTACCGAGCCAGAATTGTATTCATTTGGAGAGTTATCAGGATTGAAAGCCAGCAGACAAATAAACTGTTAATGCTTTTGTGTGTTGTTGTAATGCATGCCTGTGTACCAAGACATCAGGCGCCACAAGATGATGGACGGATGGTTAGTGTTGTGTACAATGTGAGAAACCTGTGAAGCAACACTATAAATACATACCCACAGTGCTGCCACATGGAGATCTATCCAGTGATGTCATCTGGTAATGAAGAATGGGAACGCTGGGCGGGACTAAAGCGTGATTGGCTGCCTGTCCGTTCCGTGGCTGCCCTGGCCTCGGCAGGGCGCCTGCTCGCCGGGGGGGCAGGGGGCGCGCCAGGTGCCTGGGCGAGCAGCGGTGGGGCGCGCCAACCGGGGGGGCAGCCCACGCGGCCGGCGGGCGAGCAGGCGGCGGAACGGAACGGACGGGCTGCCAATCACGCATAAGTTCCGCCCAGAGTTCCCGTTCTTCATTAACAGATGACATCACTGGATCTATCCCTTAATATAAAAAGTTGAGATTTTTTATAAGATGGTTGCTGCTGCTCTTGTGTTTTAGTGTTTTAATGTTTTATTTGTGTTTTAAGACATAAAGCATCTTAAAGCCACCGTAAAGTGAGTTTGGACCACTTTCGGAGTTAGGGAGGATGGCATACATCTGTGCGCAGGCCTCTCTGACTCCGAGAGTGGTCCAAACATACTTTACAGTGTCCCTTGTGCCGGCCAAACTTTGCTGGCCTAATTGTGCCACCCTAACTCCAGGTTAGGATTGCGCTCTTAATTTTTTATGGGTTTTAATATATGGTTTGGTTTTAGTTGTGATTTGTACACTCTTTGTAATTTTTGTAATTGTTTTTTGTAAGCCACCTTGGGTCAGCTTTGGGGAGAAAGGTGGGGTAGAAACACGGTAAATAAATACATTTAATAAATAAAAGAATCACACAAATGGCTGGTACTCATTTGTAGGAAGCATTTGGCAATGTATGTCAAGGATTGTTTTGTTCCCTTTGGGGGAAATGCAACTCCAATATATACTAGACCTAGAAATGAAACACAGTGACCTTAATCATGAGACTGTGAATGCTAATATCTGGCAATCTGCAAAATGATTGATTCCGGTTTGTTTAGCAATAGGCCACAGTAACACAATGATTGGGTTGCACCTACTATAAGTCCGTAAATGAGAGATAGTGAGCAAAACAACATATGGGAGAGGTTTTCTTGTTTTTACCCAATATATGACTAGCTCTGATTCAACGAGTAGCATTCCTATCTCATGCAACTATATTAAGCAGCCCATGTTTAGTAGTTGCTTTAAGAAACTGGGAGGGGGGGTAATAAGTGCAGCCCAGAGAGGAATAGAGTGCTATAAGCAAGCTTTGGGCATGTTTGCAAGGCTAGGTATTAAATTGTGCCATTTTCAAATCTTAATTCTAGCTGAGCCATGGCATAGAACAATGATGGTGAATCTATGACACATGTCAAAGATGACAAGTCACAGCATTGTGGCTGACACACCAGAGACCACCAACAGTTGACAAAAACAGAGTTTAACTCACTCATATTTCATATTTGTAATGACATTATTTGATGTTTGATATTGCTTTACATCATACATAGCATCACACACAATTGGACATTATTTTTTTAAATAAAAACTAAAAAGTTTCTATTTTGTTTGGGGGGGGGGGCAGTGATGATACACCAGTAGAATCAAATTAGGTATTTTCTGAATTTTTGACATGCCAACCCCAAAAAGTTCACCATCGCTGGGCACAGAATGTATGAAAAATACTGTTCAATAAGTGTTCAAGAAACCGCTGGGATTCAGGGTCTTAAAGGCAGGTAGTTTGACCAATTGGAAACCACAATTAAATTCTTAGAGCTGAAGTAATTAAAACTCATCAATGCAACAAATCCCTGAATGATGTGGGCACAATCACCCAATACATTTTGTTTTATTTATTCATTATAGCAACACAATGATTGAGCTAACAAGCACCTACTAAAGACCTTCAAGGGAAGGAGTGGGTGATACTTAATACATTTAGAGTGCAATCCTAAACTGGAGTTAGGCCGGCATAAACTAAGCCAGCAAAGTTTGGCCAGCCTAAGGGTCACCATAAAGCATGTTTGGACTACACTCAGAGTCAGGGAGGATGGCTCACATCTGTGTGCTGGCCTCTCTGACTCCAAGAGTGGTCAAAACATACTTTACAGTAGCCCTTGTGCCAGCCAAACGTTGCTGGTTTAGCTTATGCTGGCCTAACTCAGTTTAGGATTGTGCCCTTAAGAGTTATTCTCAATCAACAAGTTTAGATCGTCTTTCAGGCCAGGATTCCGAGATCACAAGCAAGCAAAAAGGTAAAAAACAGTTCATAACAAACAGCTCAAATCACAATAAAAAACAAATAATTTTAAAAAGCAATAAAACACAATACTAAAATCAGAATTCAGAGTTTAAATGTATCCATTTAAAACTCAGAAGAATATAAAGGGTCTTTACTCAATGCCTAAAACAGAAAAAAGGTCAGCACAAAGCATGCATCTCTACAAAACAGCAGGCCTATGGGACACCGCCACTGAAAAGGTCTTGTTGCCAATCACCACCCAGATCAGTGGCATACCTAGCCGAACCACAGCCCCAGCCTGAATTCCCATTTTGGTTTGGGGCACTAAAATAAATCCTTGTGCACTTTCCACATTCTCCTCCATTTTTCTTTTCCCCACCAGACAATACAGAAGTGTCACAGGCCACTACACAGGATCAGTGCACACAATTGTCATCTCCACTCCCCCGTGCAGGGTTGCGTGTGTAGAAGTTGAGTAAGAAGAAGTAGATTGTGTGTGATTGTATGTATTTTGTGGGAGCCAGTTATGATTATCCAAGGGGCAGCCCAATGCTATACTGTGCCAGCCAGCGGCGTCATGCAGCCGGAACGCTGGGCGGGAGGAAGGGGTGAGCGTTCCGCGGGGGCGGGGAAGAGGGCGAAACGTAGCGGTATGCAACGAGCGGGCTGCCGCTCACCCGTTCCTCCCGCCCAGCGTTCCGGCTGATTGATGCCACTCGTGCCAGCCTAGTAAGGCCAACATAGCAGGGCTATATCCTAAAGCCCATTAGGAGGCAGGAGCAGCAACATGCAGGACAAGGGGAGGTTTTCTCCTTGCACCCATGTAAGCCCCGGTCACCCCTATGGCCCTGCTCAGATCTGTGCCAGCAAAATAGCAGGTGCAGAGGAACGTGGATAGGAGCAGCCCGAATTGGGGGTGCCCTGGCCGGGGTTTAGGATTTGGCACTATGGCCGTCCTGCATCACAACCCCCGTCTCCGCCCACTGTGCCGCCCTGTTACACCTGGAATGCTTCTGGAATGCCCTCACGGAAGCCCTGCACCAACTGAGCGCTGCTGATGCTTGACTGGTGCACAGCCAGCACTACCGACGGTCGTGGCAGAGACCGAGCATTGGCGTTGCTGTGTGCGCCGGTCCAGCACCATAGCGCCAGCGCGGACGCACTTTACGGCACGTTTGCGACAGCGTTCAGCTGGCACAAGAGCTCAGAGCCAGCACAAATGGGGTATGGGATTGCGCTATCAGGCTTGTAGCAAAGAAAGATCAATGTTTTAAAAAGAGAATCCTGTGCCATTTGAAAGACCAGCCAATATAGCATTTGTATCTTGTTTAGATATAAGAAATTAAGAAGCTTCAAAGAGGGATGCACTTTTACATCTGAGGAAACAGCAAGGTTAAAAGTAGCAAAAAAAACAACCCCACCAAGGTTATAATCATCATTGCAATGTGTTCCATGTTTATCTACTCTTATAGCAAAATCCTATGCACATGTACTCAGAAGTAAGTGTCGTTGAGTTCATTGGTACTTACTTCCAGGTAAGAGTATATAGGCTTTCAGCCTTCGCCTGCAAATCAAACTTTATTGCACAAATGCATTCATAGTATATTTCTGGGCTAAATTAAAAAAGGAGAGACAGACACTGACCTTTTAGTGCCGAACATAGTGGAGGAGGGTTTGTTTCACATTTAGAATGAATCAGCACCCCAAAGTCCTGTTCCAGTTGACCTAGTGGATCAAAAAAGTGAAACTGTCATACCAAGCCTGTTACCTATAAGTTTTTGAAAACTGAACGAACATTTTTTCCAAAAATATGTTTTACTTGACCCCCAAGAAGGTTAGGATTGTATCTACAGAACCATGCAAAACACTTGGACTATCACTATTATATGCATGTTGATCAAACCCTTTGCAAAGGATTAAAGGATTTCGTAGTGTATTTTTAACTTAACTGTCTTCCAACTTTCTTTTTCTTCCCTTGCGGCTCATTATCAGTGCTCCGGGGGCATTTTCTTCCTCTGTGATTCATTAGGCTTGCCCAGCCAAAATCCATTATATTATCCAACCAATTCAGTATGCCCAACCAATTCAGTATGCTGCAAGGCAGAAGGTGTCAGGGCTAGAATCAGGAACCAACAGCTCAGTACAAAGCTTCCCTGTGAGCTCAGTACAAAGCTTATATTAGTACAAGTTAAAGAATCTCCCTTGGTGGTGAAGAGTTTCCAAACACTGGAAGGGCTCTGTATCCCTGGAGCAAGCAGGTTTCCTGAATAGGGTAAGGAAGTGGTTGCCAAACCTTTTCGACTGGAAGTCTCCTTGACCTACTGGGCCACTGGTTATGGCTCCCCATTATGGCTACAACCATAAATATACATTGTATCAGGTGGTAGACTTTTCATGAAGATTCTGGGGCTCCCCAGGGTGGCTTCTGTGGGTCCATGGAGAGCCATAACCTGGATGTGTTCTGGCTACCACTTCGGTAGAATATATAAGCTTCATCCGTAGGGTAGTACTTCATTGGATAAAAAAAATGACACTCCTTGCCCTGGCTCATTCCGACTCTTGGCTCATTTCTGTTTTACCCACTTGACTCTGACCTCTAGGGCAAGAGCTGGCTCCTGGCTGTCACTTGATGGCTGGTAACTGCTCAGCTCTAATAGCAGGAAGTCCACAGCATTTTCCCAACTGAAACTTATTATTTCGTAAACTTGGCAGGAGGTGTGGCCAGGAGGTTAAAGGCAGTGGCGTTATTCACCCGGTACGCTGGGCGGGACTTACCTTTGAGTGGCAGTCCGCCCGTTGCGTTCTGCTGCATTCCGCCACGTTCCCGCCTGCCCGCCCTTGCTCAAAGAATCTAATTGGGACTAACTCTGGCCATAAATTGGATGGGAGATGGCTGCGGCTGATAAGCTGCTGTGAGAGGACAGTCATGAGGAGTCGCTGTCGATCACCAGGCGTTAGATCAGAAAACTGGGAGCAGCCATCTTGAAAACTGCAGACCTTACTCTTGTTCTATTCCTTTTGTGAGTGTTAACAATTTTAATTTTCAAGTGAGGGTTTTTTTTTAATTTTGTTTTTGGTTTAGTGCTTTTACATCATATTTTGTCCTCATCTTGCTTTCTGTCAGGGATGTTTCATGGTCGTACAATTGCGGCAGTCCAAGAATGCCAATTTGCATTTCAGGAGTGTCATTTTATTATGTTACAATGACAGCACTTCCTGCTGGAGGATGTCACTTCCTGCCACAACATCACTTCTAGGTTAATGACATCACTTTCGGTGGGTCCCGACACGAGTGGCATTCTGAAAAGTGGGTCCCAGTCTAAAACGTTTGAATACCACTGTGCTACATCCTGCAGTGGAGCAATAATCACGGACTCCTCCTCCAGGTAAAAGAATGTTTGTTCTCTTATCCCAGAGCTTCATTGCCCTTACCCCAGTGCTGGAAATTTGGTTAGGATTGTGCCCTAAATTATCAAAAACAGATTCACTTCACCAGACATTTTCATTGCTCTGAAGCTATTAGGCATCCTTTCGTTCAGCTGATGCTGTTGTTTCTCAGTGCCACTTTCCTTTCCTTTTCCACAGTCACTCTTGTCAGCTTCATTTACCCAAACTGACTGTGGCCAGTCCATGTGATTTTGTTTGCAAGAACTTGTTACATCATCTTTTCTGTCATAGCACCACAGGCTCAGCAGTCAAACGGCAATACGGGCAGAAGAGGCTGATCAGACAAATCATTTTTTACCCCATTTCTGTATTGCCTTTTTGCCTTGGCACTCAAGATGGTTTACGATTACTATACTAAATCAGCAGCTACCTGAAAACAAACATGCTGGCTTCTAAAGTTGCTGGTGGTATGAGTTCCCTGGCCTGGGCATCTCTTCTTCTCTGATAAAGATGACAGAAAGGAGTAGAATAGCTGTTATGTACATAGGAGGATAGCCAGGGGTTAAGCTCCACCAAGAGCACTGGAGGGGTGGAGTTAATCACCCCTCCAATCAGGAGCCTGGGGGTGGAGTTAACAATATACAGGGGTTGAGCTGTTGCCCTTCAGTTCAGTTCAAGCCTGTTGCAATAAATGTTAAAGCTGCACCTGCCTTGTCTGAGTTCTACTGCATGGAACCCAATATATAACAATAGCTGTGAGAACCACACGGAAATAACGTGTGTGTTTTCAAAATGAGCGTTTCGCAAGTTTATGTGAATGCAGGGTTCCAAGCCCAATTCCCGAGCAATACAGTAGCTCCAGTCAAACAGATGGTGACGAGACAGATACAAAAAAGATCATCATCAGAGGGGCTGGATATTGTCCCCTCTGCTCCTCTTTCCACCCAGCTGGTGCTACCGATCAGTCTCGCTAGAACAACTTGTCTGCAATATTACCCTTGGAGCCCAATCCTAACTTTGCCATCTGCTGATGCAGCTGTGCCAAAAACGAGCATCCTATCCTGCTATCCAAGGGGAGGGGGGGACATGGATCAGGAAGCTTCAGAAGGAGAGGGACATTTTACAGCCATTTTACAACAGCAGAAGATTCTTCCACTGTCCTAAATTGCCCCCCCCACACACACACACACAGCTCAATCCTGGATAGGATTGGGCTGTTTGAACCCTCCTACTGTTTGAATTGCAATTTAATAAACTTTGATGATGCAGAAGCATGAAGGTTCACATGTAATGATTTTTCGCCTTTACAAGCATTGCTCTTGCAACCTAAACGTATTCAAGGATTCAGCAATTCCCCTCTTCCTACGAAAACACATTTCAAAATCAAAACACATCAGAACACATTTAGCAATATGAAATCACAGAGCAAATACTTTTGTTTCAGAATACTTTCAGAGTAAGTTAGATACGGATGACAGGAAGATTTTTGGCTACAAACCCTGTCCTTAATTTGGAAAATGCTTTAGGGAACTTCACATTAGCACAACTATTTCAATGTCATTCCAGGTGAAATGTCTTGTTAGCTCTAGCTGATAAAGCAGCAAGACTTTTTCTTTCTTTTTTTAAAGCTGTACCCTTCATTACTCTTCTTGGGCAGTGGCATTTTCATTCCGGTTCTTCCAATTTTATGTGATTTATCATCAGTGTATTTCACTTTCTTTGGAGAGAAAGTGTAGAACGCTTCCCCACCATGACTTTAAAAAAAAAAAGCACATATCCTGACAGGGATAGTTTTAAGAGACAGCAATACAGACACACATTTTTACCTCAAGATTTGCCACTCCATCATTATGGAGTGATTATGGTCAGAACATAAATTACAATTTAATTACGAGTATAGAATCATACTCTATGTCAGTGTTATAGAAACTGTGGGTCGGGACTAGAGATGTAAAATTTTCAGAAATTTTTTGTTTCCTTTTTGAAAAAAAAATCCTTTTTGTTTGTTTTTTGGAAAAATGTAAATTTTGGGAAAAATTGAAAAAATGCTACATTAGCATGTTTTTCCTTTTCCAGATTGAAAGTCATTCTGTTACTTTAGGAACATAAAATATGACTATGTACAATTTGACTTGGCATAAAATTATCATAACTAGCATATTAAAAATATAGTGTACCCAAACAATTATTACAAACAGAATTTACTTCGTTAAATATTTATTTGTAATTGTAACAAACGGAGCAACAGTCTCCTGAACTGTTTACTAGTTTATGTGGAACAGACAAAAACACCTCCACAAAACAATTTTTAAAAACCCAAAAGTAACAATTATTCATATTTCCTCTCCACAGTATTAAATAAAAATAAAAAACCCATTCTCATAAAAAGAATTGAAGAGGGGGGAAGTGTATAGGAAGGAGTGGGACTAAGTTTCAGTGAATGGGCATGACATTTAATCAATCATTTTCTGAGCTGTAATTATCAGTATCAGTTTCAGTCTCTGCTTCTGCAACTACTCTGTTGTGTCTGTCATTACCACAGTTATTATGGACTTCTAAAAACTGAAGATTTGCCTGGATTGAAACAAGCTTCTCTACCCTTTCACATGTCAGTTTATTTCTTGATTTAGTGTGTTTCCAAACAGAGACCAGATTTTTTCACATGCTGCGGAGGATGGAGGAGTCTGAAGAAGGCAAGAAGCAAGAGGAGTCAGGACACACTTGGTGGGTCGTGACATGATGTCAGGTGGGTCATGGAAAGCTGGGATCACAATCTTGGAAGCTGCAGCCCTTACTCTTGCTATATTCCTTTTGTGAGTATTAACAGTTTGAATTTTGAATTGAGTTTTTTTAAATTGTTTTTAAAGTTAAAAGTTCAGTGCTTTTACATAATATGTTTCATGGTTGTAAAATTGCTGCAGTTCAATAATGCCAATTTGAATTTCAAGAGTGTCATTTTATTATGTTACAATGACAGAACGTCCTGCTTGATTATGTCACTTCTTGCCATGACATCATTTCTAGGTTAATGACATCACTTCCAGTGAGTTCTGATACAAGTGCTATTCTAAAAAGTGGGGCCTGGTCTAAAACGTTTGAGAACCACTGCTCTATGTTGATACTTACATAACCAACAGTATTCCCAAACTCCATTTAAGGTTTACTAACAAAATGTTTCCCCCTCCAGTAACACTCTTTTCTAGCTCTAATATACTTTTACCCTGGTGTACACTCTGTGAATAAACTGGACTGATGCAGGAGATAATTAGGGCTGCAATCCTATACACACTTTCCAGGGAACAAGTCCCACTAGATACAATGGGAGTTATGTTTGAATAAACATGCATTGGATTGCACTGTAAAAAACACACAATGGATTCACACCCCTTTGCAGCTGCCACCTAGAGGTTGGCAAACAAGATTTGAAAGCCATTTTTGGACACTAAAATATGCTACGGAAATATGTCCAATTCTTAAGAAAATCTGGTCTTTTACTGTAGGAAGAGTAGGTCTGAAGCCTAAATGAGTGTCACTCCCTGCCATGACATCACTTCTAGTGGGCCTGACAGACTGTTAATCTAAAAAGTGGGCCCCAGTGCTGCAAGGTTTGAGAACATAAAAAATGCCCCATTGGATCAGGCCAAAGGCCCATCTAGTCCAGCTTCCTGTATCTCACAGTGGCCCACCAGGCACCTCAGGGAGCACACGAGACAACAAGATGCCTACATCCCATTGCCACTCCCTTGCACCTGGCGTTCTGAAGTGCCCTACTGCTAACATAAGGAGGCTGCACAACCCATCATGGCCTATAGCCCATGATGGACTATAGAACCACTGCATTATACTAAGCTTTCATTCTTGCATAGCTGTACCAATTCCTCCCCATACATGTATTCAGAACCCCTTCCCCACACAAGTAAAAATTATTGACATTTTCCATCTACAACGACTCTTGGTATCAGTATGGGAATCTGTTCCAGGATCCCCTGAGGTTACCGAATTCAGTGGATAGTGAAATCCTCAGTGGCCAGCCCCAGCAAACTTTACGTGCCTTTCAGAGGCTTCCGGGAGACCTTGTAAGCGCAGGAAGGAGGTGCACAATCTCCCTATGTCTCAGAAGGCTTCCTAGGCCAGTGATGGCAAACCTATGGCAGGCGTGTCAAAGGTGACACGCCACAACGTTTTGGGTGACACAACAGCTTTCACCAACAGCATTATGCCAGATGCAGGGGAACGGCCATGAGATGCAGGCATCTCGTTGTCTGGTGTGCTCCCTGAAGCATCTGGTGGGGCACTGCGAGATGCAGGAAGCTGGACAAGATGGGCCTATGGCCTGATCCAGCGGGGCTCTTCTTAGGTTCTTATGTTAGCACCTGACAAAAACTGAGTTTGCTTTACTCATTTTTCATTGTTGTAATTACTTGATGTTTCTTTATAGAATAAATAGCACCACACATGACTGGATGGTATTTTTTGTTTAAATAAATGAAAATAAAAATTATTTCTCTTTTGTTTGGGAGGAGGGGGGTTGACACACCAGCAGAGTCACGTTAAACATTTTCTGAAGTTTTGACACACTGAGCCCAAGATGTTTGCCATCACTGTCCTAGACACAACTGGAATGCATGTCCAGTCATATATATTCAAATCTACGGACATCGAGCCCAGGGATAAGGAGGGCCACTGTAGATGTATTGCAACATACATACCTCTCTATACAGTTCAAAAATGCACATTCAAATACATGCATATGTACTAGTTTGTGTGCAAAAATTCACACATACAATTTCTCTATACAGACATGCCCTGGTATCTGCTGGGGTTCTGTTCCGGACCCCACTGTGGATACCTGAAACCGTGGATACTGGAGGTATCTTTTTAAAGATAGGGGAAACATCAGTGGTTTTGTGGCAACAAGATTAAAAAAAAGATTTTTTTAAAAACGCTAAGCAAATGCTTCCATCCCAGTATCCACGGTATCTAGTGGATACCTGGGTATGCCTGTATATACTAGGACTGCAACACACTTTCCTTATCTATGTTACTTTTTACATTGTTATAACTAACCAAATGACTAGTCAGGGCTTCTTCTGCAAGCATAAAATAGTTATTTCACTGTGAGTGCAATTCTAACCTGGAGTTAGGCCGGCACAGGTCAGCAAAGTTTGGCTGGCACAAGGGACACCATAAAGCATGTTTGGACCACTCTCAGAGCCAGTGAAGATGGTTCACATCTGTGTGCTGGCCTCTCTGACTTCAAGAGTGGTTCAAACATACTTTAAGGCAGGGCTTTTTTTCTAATGGAACGCACCAGAACGGCGTTCCACCAACTTTTTTGTCCCGGAGGGCGGGGAATCAGGCGGGGGGAAGCTGCGTCTTCCCCCCGCATGATTCACTGCCGGCCGGGAGGAACCGCACGCGCATGCAATTCGTCCTGGCGGGCGGGGAATCAGAGGCGAGGGGAAGCTGTGTCTTCCCCCGCCTGATTCCCAGCCCGCCGGGAGGAACCGCACGCGCACGCGATTCCTCCCGGCGGATGGGGAATCAGAGGCGAGGGAAGCTGCGGGAGGAACTGCGCACGCCCTTTGCTGGCTTTTCCCGGCTGCCGCCGGCCTCAAAGTGCCAGCGGCAACTGGGAAAAGCTGGCAGCCAGGGCAGGGAAGCCGCCACTGCGCCCCCCCCCCCCAGCTGGGGGCACTTTAAAGTGCCCAACCGGCAAAACAAGGAGGCGGGGCTTGGCTTCTGGACAGAAGCCACACCCCGCAACGTTGTGACGTCACGACGTTGTGTGCGTTCCTGCACCTTTTTTTTTTTTTTTTTTACAAAAAAAGCACTGCTTTAAGGTGTCCCTTGTGCCAGCCAAACCTTGCTGGCCTAACTGTGCCGGCCTAACTCCCGGTTAGGACTGCACCCTGTGTCTGAGCAGCAGTTCTGAAAACACACACACTTAGGAAAGCATAATGTAACTCTACGGTGCCTGAATGTGTTCTAAGCTTATTAGTTTTACTCATTGGCCAGTGAACTGTATGTCAGTCCCTGTTATGCTTCTTATGGATATGGGAAATCTCCCCAAACCAAGTTCAGACTCATGCCCTACTCTGTATTTGCTATTCCAATCTAGTGATGTACAGACTGATCCTAGGTCTGTCTACTTAGAAGTAAATCTCATTAATTTCAGTGGAGCTTACTCCTAAGCACACGTACTGTACATAAGATTGTAACTCTAATGGGATAATGTCTCCATGCTTACGTACAACGACCCATGTACAGCCCTCAACACACTATTAGCCAAGTATATAGGCTAATGAAATGGTAACAAGGGTTTATAAAGGAACAAGTCACCCTTAACCTTAATGCCTGTGACAAAGAGGACAATGAAGATTGGCAGGGATGAAGCCAACAATTGTAACTTACTTGATTTTCAAGACAGCATTAGAAACTAGCTAATGTAAAGCATCAATAAATACATGGTTGCAAATAAATGCTGCCTTATCAGTAGGGCTGGGTTTTTTGGGGGGGATCAACACATAACGCTAAATAATGATAATTTCTACTGAAAACACTACATAAAACAAAATTTAGGTCAAAAAGCAAAATAACACCGCTTTTGCTTATTTTTGACACAGTTTTGAGTAATCCACAAATAGTTTTCAGAAAGGGATCAGGAGGTGGAGTGGCAGAAACAGGAGGAAGCTTCCTTAAATTATGTAGTAAGTAGCAGTTCCTTGATGCTCAAAGCAGCAATCAGAGTACAGCTTGGAAATTTTTGAGCAGGTTATTTCGGGCTGAAGTGTGTGTTCCAGTAATTGCTTGCCATTGTAGGGCCATTCACCTTTATTTATTGTGCTGTTGTACAATTTTCAATAAAAAAAATGGGATTAAAAACCCATAACACTGCAATTTGCTATTTTAATCAAGAAATTTTGGAAAAAAATAGCACCAAAAAACCCCACCCCTACTTATGAGGAAACTTACATACTTGACTATAAAAAAGTAACACATGGTTTGAGTGTTGATCCTAATATTTACTACTGAAGTATATACTATACAGTATAGTCACTAATCAGAGGCAGAGGAGTGGTGTGCCCATGCGCGCACCCACCCATTCACTATTATGTATTATAATAATAATACATGTATTTATATACCGCCTTTCTTAAGATCACTAGATTTCTCTAATGACTGTAACTTGAGGCGGTTTACATAGGCAGACTTTTATTCACAAACCCGAAGGTTTTTACCATTTACAGAAATGTTCTATCTTTCAAGAACAACACTCATACAGATGGATCTTTCTGGATTTAGCCTTCTTTCTTTAGCCATCCGTCTGTCTTCTGCTGGCTGATAAGAGGCTTCCCTGCTCCCCCAGAGAGGCAGCTGACCAGCACACTCCCCCTCACACGAGACAGCTGGAACTCAGCTTTTAATCAGCCGCAGTTTGCAAGATCTGCTGCTCACAGAGACTTCCGGCAGTCTCGAGCTCACGACCTTCAGATCTTCAGCTGTTATCTTTGGGCAAACAGAGGCATTAACCCTCTCGGCTAAATCTTAAATAAGTTGCAATATAGTGTAGCTCTACTCTATACTATACTACGGTGTACACTATATCGGGCAATATGGTTCACCCTGGGAAGCACTGTCCATTACCCCTTTAAGGGAAGGGGAAAGGCAGCCACGCAATCCCCAGGATCACGCTGCTGCCCTGATCAAGGGGCTTATTTTCAACCCCATGCAGCGGTGGCAATAAACGTTCAAGCTGCATTTGCCTTGTCTGAGTTTCTATTGCATGGAACCTGATATATAACAAGGATATTATATAGGCTGCTTATTATCTGGTTCCTCTGAGGACCCATGTATCAACGTGAAGCAACTTAATTTGAACTTCCCAAATGGATCACGTGTCTTTCCTCCAGGAGGAGGAGGAGGAGTCAAACAAAAGAGTTGCCCTTTAAGTATAGGTGAAGAACTTCTCCAAAAATTCTCACATCTGAACTATGTCAACATTTTGCTGCAAAAACTTCTGTTGTCAGAGATTTAGTAGCACTGTTTATTGGGATTGCATCGTAAGCTTGTTAATATAATCTTCTTACACTGTGGTTCCCTTTTATGAATTAATTATTTTGTGGCTTGTAGCATGTTCAGTTTAATCATGTATTCTTCATCTTACTAAGCAGGCCTTTACAATTAGATTTTCACTCTGAGCACTGCAGGGCTTTTCTGTCCTATTATACTTTCTCTTTCCAGATTAGTCCAATGTCCGTTCCCTTCAGTTCTTAATTTATGCACACATATCATTAGAAATTTCACCAAATATTTAACCAATTAGGTGCACAGTTACTGTCTGAGGCTTCATATCTCTTGAGATGTTGGCAAACACCACCATGGTTACAAAATCTAGGACTGAATCCAAGATCTATTCTAGACCTTAAAGTTAAACATTGTCAAGCCCCAATGATGCAACCATGAAAGGGAGGCACAGATATTCTTCCACTGAAATCAGCAGTGCTCTGTTGGCAACAGGTGGAAATTCTATTCAAAGAGACTATCAACCACCACTGAGAACTCTGTTGCTAGATCAGACCAAGAATCATCTGGTCTGGCATGCCGTTTCCAACAGTACAGTGATTCTCAAGCCTTTTAGCATTTTCTCCGTGGAGCGTTTAGTTCAGTGGTACATGCTTTGGATGCCTCTGGCAACTCCAGGTGAGTTTGGGGGCGGGGGGGGGCGGGAACCCTTCCTAAAATCCTGGATAGCTGCAGCCAGTCACAGCCCAATCCTAACCTGCATTGGAGCAAGCAGGCCGGCAGGCCTGTGCAGGCCTAACGCAGGCTGGGAGGCAGATGAAGCTCAGGGATATTTTCGCCTTGCCCCAAGATAAGCCCCAGCCAGCTATCGGACTGCTCTGTGCCAGGCACAAGACCAAACAGCTCCATTGGTTTCAACAGAAGAGTCAAGCAGATGCTAAACTCTCTCCTATTAAAATCAGTGGGACATTGGGAAATATCCCATTGATCAGAATGATGTTGCTGGTAGATGCTATATCACAGATGTCAGGAATGGAAATATGAATATAAGGTACATCCAGTTCGCCGTTCATGCATGAAAAACAAGTTTAGCTTTACCAGATGTGGTTCCCTCCTTGCAGATTTTGAATAAGAACACATTTTCACATTTTTTCAGGTAGAACTGAACAACAAAAGTAGAATTCATTTAATTAAACACATCCAATGACAATTTCCCATCCTCCCGTGCCACACACACACACACACACACACACACACACAATTACAAAAAATCATCACACACTATATACTCGGTCATACATATATAATTGTCATATACCATTTATTAATTTCCTATTTACAGAGAACCTTTATAGGCTCCACACAGACCATTTTGCAGTATACAAAGGAAGATTAATAAATTATGCTCACATTTATAATTTATCAAAATACGAGGCATATCAATGTGCTGAATTTGTCCCCAGCCTGAAGACGAATCTGCTTTAATAAATGCCAATGCAAATTGTCTGAGTGTTACAAAATGCTCATCTACAGGAACTTTATTGCTAAGGCAGCCTCCTTTAAAAAGTAAATTGTCTAGTCACTGCTCTTTTCTATAATTCATATACCTTACATGATCTAATTCGTAGTCTCACTCTCTACCTATCGCAGGCAGATGGCCATTTGCAACCTAGGCTGCAATCCTATCCGATTTACCTGCAAGAAAGTCCCATGGACTATAATGGGACTTACTTCTGAGTAGACATGCCTAGGACTGGGCTGCTGTTCCTCAGAGCCACTGCAGAAACCTACCCACTCAGAGCATCAGGATGGGAGAAACATTGAGAAGAATGTTCTCAAGAAGAGTCCTCAGCCAGCATCAGGCATAATATAATGTCTAACCACTGTTAGCACTAGAAATGGTTTTCAGGCTTAAACCTAGTTAAAATTCTAAACAAAGGTTTAGCTTGTCAATTACGGGTGGGCTTGCATTATCTGAAGTTTTGACATCTATGTATTTGGGAAAACAACAACAGGTCCCAGTTGGTCCCTCCAAACTGGACTGCAGCTGTACTCTAGTCAAGTCCAGACGGTTTTCTGAGGTCCCCAGAAATGATTGTTGAGGACCAAAGAAGTCACTTCTGGTTATCGGTAAAAACCGGAAGTCATATTTTTATGCCCTTATAAGGCATTTGATAGTAATGTACAGCTGTGAGAGCTGGACCATAAGGAAGGCAGAGTGCCAAAGAATAGATGCTTTTGAATTATGGTGTTGGAAAAGACTCTTGAGAGTCCCCTGGACTGCAAGGAGATCCGATCGGGCAACCTACAGGAAGTCAAGACTGACTGCTCCCTGGAAGGACAAATCCTGAAGCTGAAGCTCAACTACTTTGGCCACCTCATGAGAAGAGAGGACTCTTTAGAAAAGACCCTCATGCTGGGAAAGACGGAAGGTAAAAGGAGAAGGGGACGGCAGAGGATAAGATGGTTAGATAGTGTCACCAAAGCGATGAACATGAAATTGGGCTAGTGGAAGCTAGTGGAGGACAGAAAGGCCTGGCGTGCTGTGATCCATGAGGTCACAAAGAGTCGAACTTGACTTAGCGACGGAACAACAAGAAGGCAGGACTCACCTGGAGATGCCAGAGGCATCCAATGCAGACTGAAGGTTTGGTTTCAGTCTGAGCATTCCGAGTCCCGGGGAAGCCTGGTTTCAGTATCCATGGAATGTGGTATCCACACGGGTTCCAGGAACAGAACCCCCATAGATATCAAGGGCCTACTGTACTCCTCTGACAGGAGAACACATATAACAAAGGTAAAGTGAGAGCCTACAAGTAGAAAGGCAAGGAACATGACTTGTATGGTTTGTGCTAGGTATGCGGATATAAGCTTAACTGAATTCACCTAGTTTCACATCCTGATTTGTAGACAAACAACATTTACAGGCATACCCCAGTATCCACTGGGGTTCTATTCCGGACCACCACCACCCCGGTGGATACCTGAAACTGTGGATACTGG
This sequence comes from Lerista edwardsae, assembly GCA_029204185.1. Classification (NCBI taxonomy): domain Eukaryota; kingdom Metazoa; phylum Chordata; class Lepidosauria; order Squamata; family Scincidae; genus Lerista; species Lerista edwardsae. Next base: position 1,256,513 of record JAJKFI010000024.1, on the reverse strand, counting down.
AGATTCCTTTTTAAAGATAGGGGAACATCAGTGGTTCTGCTGCAACAAAGTAAAAAAAAAAAAGATTTGTTTAACGTTCCTCTAGCTTTTTAATAGGAGTCCCAGTATCCATGATATCTGTAGATAACTGAAACCATGGATACTGAATCAGAAGATATTGGGGCATGCCAGTATTCATATTAATGGTTAAGGACAATGAACCATTGCCAAGAATAATGTCTTCACTGGGCCACTGAGATTAAAGCCCAATTTCACTACAAATGCACTTACTTACATAACAATATATTTTCCCTCTCTTTGCTATGTTATGGATATGATTTACAAGGCAGCCCCTATTGCTCTGAGTTATTAACGAGCTGTTTTGTTTTTATTTGGTGACGCTGTGACCCACAAAACAGAAAAGTCAATACACAAAATAGTTCCTAGAAATGCTGTGCCAAGAAAATAAGCAAGCTGCTACACAATCTCCGAAGCGTACGTCAGCACATATCACTGCCTTGGCAAAATAAATCTGTACATGTCAAGCACATGTAGAATAAAATGGGCACAGTGTTGTTGTTTTCTAAATGTCAAGTAGTATCATGCATTCTTACCATAGTTTCCCCCCCCCCTCCAAAAAAAGGCTATCATGTTAATTAAACAGCAGGTTCCCAATCTGCTGGCTACATATTAGGATAAAGATTGCTGAGAAATTTAAGGTCAACAAGGCTCTACAATAGGTTCTACTGTAGGTCAGCTAGTGGCAAAATATTGCAGCAAAATGACAAAAATAATAATTAAGTCACCAGTTTCCAGATTGGGAGGCCAGACATGGCACAACAAAAACCAGAAAGAGGTCTCTAGAGAGTCCCCTGAGTACTACTAGACATCACCTCGAGTACCACTGGTTGAGAAAAAATACATAAAAAGCATGGCCAGTCTGCTATTCACCACACACTTACTTTCAAGTGGTTTGCAGCAGTCATTAACTGCACAGGAAACAAAAATCTGGCAGAATAATTGCTTCATCATAGGAAAAACTACAATATTGTCAAGAACTGCAGTTCTTACAACTGACTCCTCCAGGGCTGAGGGCATTGCCCGACTTAGGCTACAATCCTGTCCACACTTACCTGGGAGTAAGCCCCATTGACTATGATGGGACTTACTTCTGAGTAGACATGCATAGATTGGGCTTTTAGCGGGCTATTCAGGGTGCAATTCTAACCGGAGGAACCCAGGAGTATTGAAAACACACCATAAAGCGCATCTGGACCACTCTCGGAGTCAGGGAGGACAGCACATATCCCTGTCCTGGCCTCCCTGATTCAGAGTGGTTCAAATGTGCTTTATAACATTCCTGGTTAGGATTGTGCCCTCAGAGACATGAACTAGAAAGGAAAAGCCTTCCTTATTCAGGCCTCGAAGAAGAGCATACCAATTTATTTTAACCTCATAGGCCTGCATCAAGCACTGCAAAGATTAGCTTTCTAGAGTTTGAGGGTGCAATCCTAAACTGAGTTAGGCCGGCATAAGCTAAGACAGCAAAGTTTGGCCAGCACAAGGGAAACCGTAAAGTACGTTTGGACCACTCTCGGAGTCGGAGAGGCCAGCACACAGACATGAGCCACCTAACCCTTCCTGAGTCCAAGAGTGGTCCAAACAGGCTTTAAGGTGGCCCTTGTGTTGGCCAAACTAGCTGGCTTAGTTTATGCTGGCCTAACTCCAGTTTAGGATTGCGGTCTAAGTGTGATTCCCACTGAATGGCTTGAAGTTGCCTATTCAATGGTAAGGTCTCTTCTTGTTGCCCTTGGCCAGAGCCTTAGGCCTTGACATAGAAGCATTTTGTTTTGTTCCTGGCACACCAATTTATACTGGACATTCCCACATAGCCAGAATTTCTAGCTGGGGGCCATAGTTTGCTGTGCCATTGAACCATTCAAGAATAACTTCCCATGCATAATTCTGCCTTTACAAGCACATCTCAACTAGACTGACAGAAGCAAAATAGAATGAATTCCCATCTCACTATGCTAAAAGGGATGCACAATGCATTTGAACATTTGTGTATTGTCTGATCCTATGTTATAGGTGGACATCTACATAGAAAGAGACTTTATACTGTCCATTGGTCAAGCTAGGACTTGACTGGCTAGTTGTGGCGCCTGAGTTTCAGACAGGGGTTTTCCCTTGACCTAACTGAAGGTTTCAGACAGGGGTTTTTCCCTTAACCTATCATTACCAACTACGTCTAGGCTGTGCTTTTGCAGAGCATATGGGTTTTTAAAAAAAAAAAAATGCATAAAAACAGAAAACACAACCTTCGGGGGGGGGATTAAAATATCTGAATAAAAAAAACACAAAACATAGCATTTTAAAGTTTAAGATATTCTCCAGAAATGAAAATAGATTTTTACAATTAAAATAATACTCTGGCTGCATAAGAAGAGGCCTGCTGGATCAGGCCCATCTAGTCCAGCTTCCTGTATCTCACAGTGGCCCACCAGATGCCTCAGGAAGCACACGAGACAACAAGATGCCTGCATCTCGCTGCCACTCCCCTGCATCTGGCATTCTGAAGTCTGCATCTGCTGACACTATATCACGCATATCATCTATGTAGTACACTGTTAAAATTAATAAAAATGAGAACTTGGAATGAGACTGTAGAACACAAAGCACTGTCTTTTGAGGGTTAAAGTATCTGAATAAAAACACACAGCACTGCAATTTGCTATTTTAATCAAGAAATTTTTTTTGGGGGGGGGGAATAATCTAAAAAAATACCCCTAGCTATAGCCCTTCTGGAATAAACATCATCTTGATTCTTAATGCAAACTGTTATCATGGACCTCCAGAAGCAAGTAGGATACATAAGCTAGGATGCTATAGTTTCATCTAGCTAGTGGCATGGCTTGAGATGTAGCAATTATAAATCCAACTGCAATTGGAGCATAACACGGCTTTGAAAAAAATCACACTGAACATTAAACCAAAGCAGAGGGAGCATATCCTGTTGCTGGAAAAGGATTCCTAATGAGGGAAGGAACAAACATGGTAGAAATCCCAGTGTTGTTTTAAGCATTAGACTAATAAAAAGAGATGGATGACATATGTGTAGGAGCACTATGTCGAAAATACAGTACTTAACAATGAAATTACTTTTGAACACTTCGAGCTATAATGAATGGAGGCACTTTTTACCTCCACTGAAGAGGTTATGAATAGCTGCAAAATTGCATATGGAGTAAATGAACGGTACTCATTATCTTCTGCCACTGAAGCTTCCGACACTGGAGTTTGCTAATAGGCTCATGGTGCGGATGCTCGTTTAACTATATGCACTTTCAAATGAAGGCAACAGAATGCTGAAGTTACTCACAGCTTTTCCACCCACCCATGGACAAAAGGTGTTTTACACAATATGCCTTATTAAAATCAAAATCACAGAGAGGCCAGGTTAACCCAGCTCTTGAAAGAAGCTTCGGTCTGATCTCAACTAGTTAATGTTCTGCTTGATACAGAACTAGATACAGAGCGCAATCCTAAACTGGAGTTCAGATGGCATAAACTAAGCCGGCCAAGTCTGGCTGGCACAAGGGCCACCATAAAGCATGTTTGGACTACTCTCGGAGTCAGGAAGGATGGCGCATGTCTGTGTGCCTCTCTGACTCTGAGAGTGGTCCGAACATACTTTATGGTGGCTCTTGTGCTGGCCAAACTTTACTGGATTATCTTATACCAGCCTAACTCAGTTTAGGATTGCGCCCACAGTAGACGTTTACAGCAGTGCTTCCCGAACTTGTACAAGGGAGTTGGGAGAACTGTAAGTGTGTGTGGGGAACTGTAAGTGTGTGTGGGGGAGAGGCAGTAGTGTCAGCTTACCGGTACGCTGGGTGGGTCTTCTCGGTGATCGGCAGCGCGCTCGCTGCGTTCCGTTGTGTAATGGCGAAAGCCCGCCCGCAGCAAGCGCGCTGCCGATCACCGAGAAGACCCGCCCAGCGTACCGGTAAGCTGACACTACTGGGGAGAGGGGTTTCAACTCACCAGCCTCCAGTGTGGGAGTCCTGGGAGGTATGGGTGGGGGTCTGGGTAGCACGCCACAGGGCTCCCCCTGCCTCCAAACATTTTTTTTATGGGCATTTCTGGTTTTTGTCAGAAGTGGCCATTTTTCTTTTATTTTAACACGTTGGGAGGCACAGGGAGGTCTGCAGAGGGCTCCCCGACTCCCTAGGACTCCAGCGCTGGAGGCTGGCGAGTATAAAAAGCCCCCTCCATCCCCAGCAGCAGCACAATCCTGACAGTCATGTGACTGCCTTCCCTACCGCTTAAAGGGGCAAGGGCCAGTGCTTCCCAGGCTGGGGGGGTCATGACCCACCACTGGTTTATATGATTTTAACTCTGCAATTCAGTGCATATTTATTCAGCAGTAAATACCAACGTGTTCAGCAGACATACTCCCAAGAAAGTGCAAACAAGACTGCAGCCTTAAATCCAGCAGCATCATAGGCGCCCTTTGACAGAAAGCCCACTGACCAATGGTGGGGGGCACAATGAGGAAGAAGTGCTAAGAAAGTAGGGTTATAAATTTTATGTTATAAAGATTACTGAGTGTGTTTTGGGTTTTTTGTTGTTTGTTTTTTGAGACAGATTTTAGGTCACCCGTCTAGTGCCAGCTGTATATTGCAATTCTAAGATTGAAATGTGTTTAAAAAAATTTGATGTGTGAAACAGGACCCGCATTGGAGAGAGAATGCTACTACCTTAGGGGGTGGAGGGTGGAGGGATACTGCTGCACAATTATACTTAGGGTAGCAATCCTGGACTTTTCCACTGTATTCTATGTGTTATATATTCAGGAGGATAGCCAGGGGTTAAGCCTCAGCAAGAGTGCTGGAGTTAATCACCCTTCCAGTCAGGAGACCTGAGCTAGATGAATCCTGAAGAGGGGTTGGGCTGTTGGCCTATTCAGTTCTAACTGTTGCCTGTTGCAATAAACATTCAAGCTGCACTTGTCTTGTCAGGTGCATACTGCATGGAACCCAATATATAACGCTATGGACAGCTCTCACTTCTGATCCAGTGTTTAAATACAAATGTCAAGAGCAGGAACTCCTAGCTTTGCTTCTAGACTCCTGGAATTACAAGGTTGTGGGGGAGTTTCCAAAGAATCTAGAAAATGCCTGTGCTGAGTTATTCCTCATATGTGGCGTGACAGATAAGAATGTCCCTTCTTAACAATTAGAGCTGAGTTTGGCTCTCCTGCAGACCTCAGCCACAGGCAGATCTAAGGGAGGGCAAAGCTCTAAGTTTTGCAAGAAGACTTACCTTGCAGTGGAAAACACTCCTCTCCTGCACTGTTCTAGCCAATCCTCACAGGGAACAGCAACATCTTGGCGTTGCTTACTGGCTACAGCAGCAAGGGAGAGGAGGGATTTACATGACAGGGTAAGCCTTCTTGCAACACTTAGAGCTTTGCCCTCCCTGTAGATCCGCCTCTGATAGAAAGGAGCAAAAGGAGGATATAATACTATACGTGCTAATTTGTGTGCTCTGCCTTTAACATTAATTAGCTTCTAAAATAAGAGGAATTAAAAGAGAAATAACACATTCCCGCTTGTGAGTTTCCAAGACTTTTAGTTGCCTCAAGTAACCAATGGATACAAATCCCAAACTTTGCCACACATGTCTAACCCCATATCTTAATGCTGCCATGATCATTAGCCCATTACCCCACTTTCCCCAGCTCTATACAGTTATAGCTCTATACAGCTCTATACAGTTTCCCCAGTTATACAGAGTGTAACAACAAATAAATATTTATGCTTTCAAAGCGGGTAGACAAAGTTTGAATAACGTTTAGTAACTTGGTGTTGTTTCAATTTATAGGAGTATCAAATTCCAACTGTTTCTACGTGTGAGAGGCAGTACAGTACTTATTTTCTACTCCCCCCCCCTCGCTCTCTCTTTATCCACACTGTTAATTGTTATCCACATTGCTGGCAATGGTTATTGTGTAGGGTTAGGGTTCCAACTCCAGGCCTCTGGAAGTTAAACCTTTGACAATGAAATCTTGTGCATGCTTGCAAAGAAGGCAACACTCAGATTTGGTCCCAATGCAAGTGGGCACAGGATGGTAGCCTGAATAGAGCACAACTGCAATCCTATCTAGTGCACAAGCATGTAAATGCAGACATTTGAATGGCAAGGCACCAGGAAGGATGCGATTTCACACACTGCTGCAGTATATTTTGAATTGTTAACATTCATTGAATTGTTAACAATTGTCAGCCCAATTCTGTGCTGCTGCCGGACTCCTGTAGGGGAAACATTGCCAAAATGGGCACCGCTGCTTCCTGTGGGAGTGGCAGCAGCCACCAGCAGCTGCGGGGGTCCTCTTCCCACCCCAAGGAAAGCTGCGGGCCCCGCAATGGGACTATTCTGCAGGCAGAGACTAGAGTCCCGCATCAGGGATGCTGCAGCAACTGGGGCTGCTCCTTCCCGCCCTCTGTCCAGTCCCACCCTCTCCCGCCACAAAACCCCCACACCACTTGTCCACAGTCATTCTTACTGTGGTCGGTGGTGTGGCAATCCCTGCTCTGGACCTTTAACCTATCCAACTAGAAAATTCACACCTAAGACCAGCGGCGTCATGCAGCCGGAACGCTGGGCGGGAGGAACGGGTGAGCGGCAGCCCGACCGTAGCATACCGCTCCATTTCGCCATCTTCCCCACCCCCGCGAAACAGGGGTGAAACAGGAGACGGCGAAACGGAGCGGTACGCTACGGGCATGCTGCCGCTCACCCGTTCCTCCCGCCCAGTGTTCCGGCTGCATGACGCCGCTGCCTAAGACCCAATTCCTACAAAAGCATAGGAGAACTTTCATACTATGTATTTAAAAATGTCTACTCTACCTTTCCCAAACCAAGGCAAAAATGCCAAGGTGGTGTGCATTTGTGTGTGTGTGTGTGTAAGTAAAGTAGTAAGTAAAGTATCTGCCAACCTAGCAGTTCGAAAGCACCTAAATGCAAGTAGATAAATAGGGACCACTTCGGTGGGAAGGGAACGGCGTTCCGTGCACTACGGCATAGAGTCATGCCGGCCACATGACCACAGAAGCTTGTCCTCGGACAAAATGCTGGCTCTACAGGCTTTGAAACGGAGATGAGCACCGCCCCCTACAGTCGGTCACGACTAGACCATTCGGTCGTGGGGAAACCTTTACCTTTTAAGTAAAGTAGTCTCCTATGCTTAGCACCGAGTCATTACTGACTTGTGGGGGAGGTGACATCGCATTGCAACATTTACTAGGCAGACTTCAAGCGCAATCCTATACTGCGCTGGAATGGTGAGGCCGGCAGGCCAGCACCAAATCCAATGCAGTATAGTGGAGGCTGGAGCCTCCCCACGGCAAGGGAGCATTCACTCCCTTACCGTAGGGGAGGCACCAGCCTCCCCTATGTGTTCCTTGGATCTGCACCTGCTAAACAGCAGGCGCAGAGCTGAGGAGACTGCGTGGCCCAAATTGGGGCCCCGTGGCCTCCCGCGCAGGTATAGGATTTAGTCGTATGGCCGAATCCTGGACCCGCCCATGCTCCGCCCCCAACCCTCCTCCCCCCAACAATGCCTGTCCCGAAATGGGATGGAGCCTCCCTTGCGCTGACTGGCTTCAGTCGGCGCAAGGAAGGCTCTCTGTCTGCGCTCTCAAGTCGACGCTACTTGTAGTGTCGGCTTGACAGCTTTAGCACCAACACAGGGGTGTCGCTAACCCTTGACCCCCGCATCAGCGCTAATGATGTAGCATTGACGCAACGATGTTGCATCAACGCTACATCAAATCTAGGATGGCACTGTTAGGGCCCAATCCAGCTGCGTCATCCAGCAACAAGCTGCCGGAACGCTAGCCCGTCCGTGACGTGTCGCCGCCCGCTCGCCTGCCCGCCCGCCCGCCCGCCGCACAGGCACCCCTGGCTTCAGAGGGGGTGCCCGCTTGCCTGGGGAGCACGCCAGGTGCCTGGGCAAGCAGCGGAGGGATGCACCAACCGGAGGGAGCCTGCACGGCTGGCGGGCAGGCGGCGACACGTCATGGACAGCCTGTCAATCAAGCGGTAAGTCCTGCCTAGCGTTCCGGCAGCTCATTGCCGGATGACACTACTGGCCCAATCCTTTTCAACGTCCTGCCATTGCAGCATATGCTGTGTCCTGCTGTAAGGGGACAGTCATGGAGGCCTTCTCAATGTAAGGGAATATTTGCTCCCTTAACTCAGGGCCACATTGCAGCTTCAAGGCCACACCGCATTGGCACTAGAATGTTGGATAGGATTGGGCCCACAGTTCTACCAGATGGTTTGACATTGCCTTCCCCATTCATCTTTACCCCCAGCAAGCTGGGTACTGAATTTCACCAACCTTGGAAGTATGGAAGGCTGAATCAACCTTGAGCTGGCTACCTGAGAACCCAACTTCCTTTGGGATCCAACTCAGGTCATGGAGAGAGTTTTTGACTGCAATAAGAACATAAGAAAAGCCTTGCTGGATAAGGCCAAGGGCCCATCTAGTCCAGCTTCCTGCATCTCTCAGTGGACCCCCCGCCCCTCTCTCTCTCATCAAGGGTTTGCAGAATCAGTTTAGGAATATAATCAGGAGTTAAACAATATAATAGTATCAGCAGAAAAATAGAAGGACTTGCAAATTACATCCAGTACACAGGCACAAAAAGCCCAACTCGAAACCCTTCATTAAGTAAAAGCTAAACAAAATACAGTGTGTTTTGCCCTTGCCAAAAAGGGTATCAGAAACAAGAAAGGTCTTAAGTCCCCTGGGAATTCCATAACTGTGTACAGTGAAGATTCATCCTTGTGCTGTCATTCCCCTCAAGAGAGCCCCCCTCAGATACCAAAGAGGGAGAGATGAACCCTGAGGGCACTGGAATTATGTACTGTAGTTCCCTCTAACAGAAATGTTACATAAGAACATAAGAAGAGCCCTGCTGGATCAGGTCAAAGGCCCATGTAGTCCAACTTCCTGTATCTCACAGTGGCCCACCAGGTGCGTCAGGGAGCAGACAAGATAACAAGATGCCTGCATCCTATTGCCGCTCCCCTGCATCTGGCATTCTGAAGTAGCCTATTACTTGTGCAACATAAGGAGGTTGCGCAACCCACCATGGCCCGTAGCCTGTGATGGATTTTTTTTTCCAGAAATCTGTCCAATCCGCTTTAAAGGTGCCTAGGCCAGATGCCATCACCACCTCCTGTGGCAAGGAGTTCCACAGATTAATTACCCGCTGGGTAAAAAAGTATTTCCTTTTATTCATTCTAACTCTCCCAATACTCAATTTTAGTGGATGTCCCCTGGTTCTGGTGCTGTGAGAGAGGGAAAAGAGCATCCCTCTATCGACTATCCATCTCATACATAATTTTGTATGTCTCAATAATTTTGTACCTGTTCCATCTAAGAGAGAGACGCTTTAAAAAAGAGTCCTACCTTAATGGAAATTTGGTCAAGTTTGCAAAACCCACAAGTTTTAAAGGAGTTTTAGCCATGTCTCTACTTCAAGTTACAGAAAATGAACAAGAAACCAACACAGAAACCAACCCCGTAATGACAATTATAATCAAGAAGAAAAAACCTACTACCACATCAAATTGTTTGCTTCATTCTTGTACCATTTTATTAAATGTAGACCTTGCACACCTTTTGTCCCACTTTGTGCTTCAGATTCATGGTTAGTTTTCAGTTAATGATTTATTAACAGCTTGGAAAGGCAGCACAGAATCCTGTTGCAATAATTCTCTGTTCTATTAGGCCCTAGAAAAAGATAAATGAATGAGGTCGCACACCAAAGAGTAAACAGTTGTTTTTCCTCCACTACTCTTAACTTGAAAACAGCTCCCACTTGCCTTGTAGCAAAATGAATTGTTTCAGGCCAGTACTTTTTTCTGTATCACGAAAGAGCACAGTCTGGTTGCCTTATATAAAAGCTTTATATTCATTTACTGGGGAGCCTCCTGAAATGCTGCTAGTACATGAACAAGGTTGGGAATCACTTAGCAGTTCTCAGAAAAGCGTCTACAGCATTCCCTGGTTACCAGTGGCCAAACCGCAAATGTATGATTAGAGCAGCATTCAGTTACAACACGTTATTACTATCCAATAGCTACAAAAACCTTAGTTAAAAGTCATTTGTTGCGCAGGCATGAAATTGTGACCCAAAGGCGAAGAAATCCAGCTCAGGTCGGAACAAAAATTGAGAAATGCGCCGAAATGCAGTCACATGCCAAAACACGGTGTTCAAGCAGCTACAGTGCAATTCTATGCACATTTACTCAGAAATAAGCCCTGTTACATTCAATGGATCCTACTCCAAGGTAAGTGTGCACAAGACACAAGCTATAGGTAGGGTATTCAACTGCAGCAGACACAGATGCACACACACACACACACAGAGACCACAATAATGGCCTGATCCTGAAGACGGTGGTAAGCTGTTACCACCAGTTCTGGTGTTGCAAAGGTGCCATTAAGTGGTGAGAAGGTGGTGAGACCGTGGGCAGGTGGTGCAGCTTTTGGAGGTGGGGGAATACAGGGAAGGGGAGGAGTAGCCCCGGGAGGGAGGGAGGGAGGACTGGAGTGGCCCTTGCTGCTGCATCATAGAGACCTGAGTAGCCCAATTATGGGCCAAGAACATCCCCTTCTCCCGAAAAAGCTCCCGCAGGATGCAGCAGTAACCATTTTGGTACTACTGCTCCTCTGGGAGCAGGGCAGCTCCAGACTGGGCTGCTGGTTGACCTCATGCAGTGGTCTTCAAAGTTTTCCCTGGGAGAAGACCACATAAGCGCTTTGATGAAAAGCACGAAGCAAACTTAAATTGTGAGGCTTAGGAAAGTCCCAAGGTTGCAGAGCTCAAGTAAGGAATCACTCAGAGACTTGAGTTGGCAAGAACTTCTATATTTCCAGAAGTTGTCTTCTTGCAACAAAGAATAGCAAACAGGTAAGACATACAGTAAATCTTCTCAAATAGCAGTTCCAGTGGCTCCTGTAAACAGCTTCTGTAAATCCAGCAGCAGCAATACTCAGTGAGAAACAGAAAGTAGAACAGAAGAGCTCTCTGATCAGGACAGGACTGAACACACATGCACTCACTGAGCTGAACAGACAAGCAACCAGTGTTCCTGGGATTGGCTAAATAGCTTGCAACATTCCACCAGAGATCACATGGTCTTGTTACTGGGCAGAACCTAAGTCAGAACTACCCTGCACCCTCTGCTGGTCTGCTGGGTCTCAGTGATAAGCCTTACCATTCAGGCCTGCAAATTCCCAGTACAGGGCCTTACTTTAATATCCCAACATGCTTGTGGGGGCGGGGCTTCAATAGTGATCTTTGAGATTCACTGCTGATTTAGCAGGAGGGGGGTCCTACACATACCTTAAAAGTGTGCCAGTTCATGAGGTGGGGTTGGGAAGTCCTGGGGAAGTCTCTGCAGGGCTCCCCAAGCGCCTCCATTAGTAAAAATTGCTAACACAAACCATTTCATCATCATCAGAAGACGAAGAAGACTAGCAAAATTATGGCGTCAACCCAAGGAAGAACAGCAAAGCATAAGACTAAAATAGGGGAAAAAAGCTAAATGTGATCAATGATGTATGTTACTGAATTACTTTCTCCTAGTTTGCCATGGAAACAATTCAAGTCTTGCAAGAATCTGAGTTTATAAACAAATTACTCAAGAGTCCCACACATACTAGACTGACAAAGTACAACTTCGAAATCTATGGCTGATCATTAAAACTCACATGCAACCCACTCTGAGCCAAGGAGAATTCATCTTTGTTTCATTATTTTGTTTTCTTCAGGTCTCTTAGGCACCACTGTATTTTTAGATGAATAGGACATATTATTTTTAAATGAACTGGGCTGGAACTGGCTGCAATACTGCACAGGTCCCAATCCTATCCAATATAGCACCAACGCAGCTACAATGCAGCCTGAGATAAGGGAACAAACATTCCCTTGCTTACTACCTAAGGAGGCCTCTGTGACTCCCCCCCCCCCGCCACACACACACACACACACTGCAGGATGCAGCGCATGACTTTTTGGAATGGCAGCATCAGCACTAGAAAATTGGATAGGATTTGGCCCTGGATTTGTTGAAATTCCACTGAATTCAGTTAGGATTTTTTAAAAAACCATTCTATGCAAGATTGCAGTCCTTGGCATTGACCAAAGATAGTACAACACCATCAGAATGGTTGCCTATAATATAAATCAGAAATAAAGCCTAATAATTTAATATAACTGCATTAATATTAACAGTTTGCACCATTATGAGCTTGCCTTGAAGGTGTCAGATGCAAAGCTGGAAATGGCCAAAATCGCCAAAGAGAAGTACAAAAGCCTCCTCACTTTTTGGATCTATTAAGATGTATGCATCCAATGTATTTAAGAAATATGTTTAATTATTTTTGCAGCTGAAGTCAATAAAATAACAGGTTACTCACCTGCACCAGCTCATCCGCCTGAAATATCAGAGTTATATTCCTGTTGTGCCACTATGATCTAACTCCGCAGTTAACAAAGAATGGAACTTTCTCACAGTGTAATCCAAAATAATTCCCACTGTGCTCAATGGAGCGTACTCCCAGGTAAGAGTGTATGGATTGCAGCCTCAACACATATTCGGAATTGACACAAAACCACCACCACCACCAAACACTGTCAATCCCCAAAATGCACACGCATTACATGCCAGTACAACTGGCTGCTGAACACAACAGGACTCCAAAGCCAATTGTTTAAATGTACTCCAAAATAAAGTTTAATCTTTGAAAACAATTTCAGTGGCAAATAACAAATGCGGATTAAGTTTTTATTGGGTAAAAAATATTGCAAATATTAGGGGGTTCTTAAGCTACAAACTGCTTTAAGTTTTAAACTGCTGCATCTGCCTCAATTCTCAATGAATTGTCGCCAAATTTGGAGGTGGGTTGGCTCTGTGTCCAATTGCCAGATTGCAAGATTTGGATGAAAGATTCAAGTTTTATGGTTACAGAATGTTCAAAACATGCAACAATTACATTTTGTTTGGCCATCTCACCTTAACACTATACTTATGCACCAACATATACCAAGTCCCAGTTAGGTTCTAGTATGCATGTAACTTGAAACAGACCTAAATTAGTCAGCTCAGTACTATTGTGCCTGTGCAAAAACACTACCAAAAGATGAATGCACCTGTGTGAAAGTGCCAATGCAGCCGTCCATAACTAAGATGTCCGTAGTTTAGGCAGCCAGCTTAATCACAATACAGATTAAAGCTTCATCATGCCTCCACTTTCTGATCTATTTCCAGTCCAGAGGGCAGGGACAGAAGGGCATCAAAAATCTATTCTCCAAATCTATTCCTCAAAGCTCTTCTCTATCTCTTCCTTTTTCCCAGCTGAGGAAGGCAAATGGGGGGTTGGGAAGAAGAGCACAAGGAACAGAACTCCCCATGGCTTTCTAAACAACATGAATTTTTTTTTTTGAAATGTTGCTTTGCCAAGTCTACCATCTACTTTATTTACTCTTCTGCAACAGTAATTTTGTGTTCCCCAGTATGAACACGGTGTACCGTTTATGCAGGTTTGTTTAAGAGGGCAAGTGGGAACTCTTACATGATACACATATTACTCATGAGACCAGACGTTTTTTCCATAGAAAACTAAATATGGATTAACAGGTAACGAAATTAACACTTTTGTACATTCATCTGTACAGATAACAGAACTCTCATGCTAAGCTCTCTCTTGCTCTCCATATATAGTCCGTACATACCCACATAACATCCAGAGGTCACCAACAGCTCAGCCTGTTTACAAACAGGGAGATTAGGGTTCTGATGACCTGCAGTCTTGAAAGCTCTTTACAGCCAGATTAATGTGGGATGAGTTTCTATTTATCATTTTGATGTGCCTATAAATGGCCTCCTGCTCAAAATATAAAAACTGGAATCCCCATTCTCACCAATGAAAAATTATGCAAGAGTTTCCTGCACAGCCTGAGAACTACAGTCAATTGCTGGGAATACAGAAATACTGACAACAACAAAATATTTAGGCTAGTGGTTCTCAAACTTTTTACCACTGGGACCCACTCTTTAGAACAATGATCTGTCTGGGACCCACTGGAAGTGATGGCATGGCTGGAAGTGCTGTCATTGTGATGCCGGAGCCTGCTACTTTCCTGAGAATGCAGTAATAAATAGGGTTATTTCTCCGTCATTTTTCAATAGCGAAGTAAATCAGAAAGAAAAAAGCCTATTTACAAACTGGCCACGAACAAAACAACCACACAGCCGTCCACCTTTCCAGCATCCTCATATTTTCAATATGTTTGCTCTAAGTGCATTGCGACCCATTTAAAATTGGCTCACGACCCACTGGTGTGTCCCGACCCACAGTCGGGAACCACTGGATTAGGCAACGGAATAGCCAAATTTCTACCAGACTCTCCACATATGATCTCTGGAGCGGGACATGTTATCATTCTACCATCACTACACACACAAAAAGGCATAAATGGGCACAAGGTATGTATTTGCCTCCCTCCACACAAAGTTTATCAGGAGAGGAGTTCATTGTGAATGATACAAGAGTCCTTAGTGCCAGGTCAATGCAGCAGGCCCAATGATTTGGAGTGTAGTAATTGCATACAGTAACTTTGGTAATTTGCCAAAAGGCAAAAGAAGAAAGGGGCGGCAGAGGATGAGATGGTTAGATAGTGTCACCGAAGAAATGAACATGAAGTTGGGCGAACTCCGGAAGCTAGTGGAGGACAGAGAGGCCTGGCGTGCTGTGGTCCATGGGGTCGCGAAGAGTCAGACACGACTTAGCTGTAGCCAGTAAGCAATGCCAAGATGTTGCTTTTCCCTGTGAGGATTGGCTAAAACAGTGCAGGAGAGGAGTGATTTCCACTGCAAGGTAAGGCTTCTTGCAAAACTTAGAGCTTTGCCCTCACTTAGATCTGCCTCTGCACTTGTCAATAGGATTGCTAAATTGGAATACAACTACAGTTTTTTTGTTTCTGTTTTAAAACCCAACTGTATCTCCTAAGCCATTTCATAGCATTCCTAAGGTTAGTTCATTGCCAAATTTCAGAGCACCACAAGCAAAATCCAGAAAGCAACAAAGTAGAATAGTCCGAGAGGTGGCCATAGTTTAATTTTTGACATCCTACATATTAGAAAGCTCAGCTGTTAAGCAGATTGGCATTAACTTGCCTGCTGTGATTTGCATACAAAAATTTTATTTGTACGGCTTCTTCAGGAATGCAGAAAGCCAAAATTATAGGAGCATTAGGGCGCAACCCTAAGCAGCTCCGGACTGGCAAGGCCAACGGGCCAGCACCATATCCAACACTGCTTAGGAGAGGCTGGAGCTTCCTCGCGGCAAGGGAACGCGAGGGCGGCGGATTGCTGTTGTCGTCGTTGTTAAACACCACATAAAAATATAAAACACATCCTTTAGGGGGGTTAAAGTATTTGAATAAAAGCACAAAACACTGCATTTTGGGGTTTAAGATATTTTCCAGAATTTAGAATAGATTACTTTTCCAATTAGAAATAATATTGTGACTGCATCTGCTGTCACAAAATAATAATAATAATAATAATAATAATAATAATAATAAACAGTATTTATATACCGCTTTGCAACAAGAAGTTCACAAAGCAGTTTACAGGCAAAAAATAAGGTTAAATGGCTCCCTGTCCCAAAAGGGGTCACAATCTAAAAAAACTGCAGAACACCACCAGCAACAGCCACTAGAAAAAACACTGCGCAAGGGTGAAGAGGGACAATTACTCACCCCCTGCCAGGGCAGGCTCTAGCAGCAGCGAGGCCCAATTTGGGGCACTCCTGTGGGGCCCCCACTCACCAAGAAGAGTGCTGTTCGTGCCACGTGCAAAGCATGGCATGTGGAAGTGGTTGGTGGTGATATCACAACATCACCGCCAACTGCTTCCAGGTGGCCCATCTTGGGCTGTTAAGAGGCAGAGGCAGGTGGGAGAGACCAAGGTGAAGCTGCTCTGCTCACCCTACTTGACTTACAGCCCATAGAGATCCCAGCTGCAGCCACAGGCAATATGCTCACCCTGCTAGTGCGAGGCCCGATGTGATGACATTGTCACATTGGCTTAAAACCAGCCCTGCCCCTTGCCAAATATAAGAGGCACGCCACTTGAAAAAGTGCCTCTTGCCCAGTTAGCAGAGGTAACTACCTATCATCTACCTAGTACATTTCTAAAGCATTAAAATTAATAAACATGAGAATGTAGAATAAAAACACGTAACACCGGAATTTGCTATTTTAATCAAGACATTTTGGATAAAATATCACCCCACCCCATCCCAAAAAAAACCCACATCTCGACCCATCAGCTTTATGCCCCAGTACCTTTGACTGCTCTGCTCTATACCAGAAAATTTCAAATGTTACAAAAACTGAAATAGTGGCTTGAATATAAAACATGAATATTTAGCAACATTATGTAAATTATGTTGGGTTGATTTGTTTTTAAACATACGTGGCATGAATGTGCTTCACAACATGATTGTAGCCAAATTTTAGAATTTCATTTTGATACAAAGAATGATCAGCCCAGGAATAAGATCACAGTGGGGTGGGGGCTCAATGGCTCATCCTGAAGCTTAGTAGCAAGATTCTTTTTTTATCTGATAGGAGCTTATCATATAGACCTTCTTAGCAGCAGCACTTGCAAATGAACGGAGAGAAATGAACATACAAATCAAGATAATAGGCATTTGAACAGGCGAGGTTGTATTGGGGCCACTGGACTTTGCTAGCACAATTCAAGCTACTGAATCATCCAAGATAATTTGATGTGGATGGGCTCTTGATAGGTGGCCGATTGAGAGCCCAATCCTATGTATGTCAACTCAGATGCAAGTCCCTGACTAGTTAGGGTTGCCAGATACAAAATGGGACAGAATTTGGGCAGGTGCAGCTTTTCAAACCCTTCCATGCCCAAATTCCCTCTTCTATACAATAGGCACTCTGTCCCAGTTTCTATTTGGTAACCCTATTTATAGCCAATGGGGCTTACTCCCAGGTAAGTCTGGATAGGATTGCAGCCCAAGACAAACATGGATTTTTTTTTCAAAGACATAAGGCTGTGGCATGATTAGAGCACTGCCACACACATTCCTCCTCCCCACACATCCTTTTTGCTTCTCAGCTCTCCAGCCTTTTGATCAGCAATAGGTGACAGCCATTGCCAAGGTTCTGCAACTAGCACAAGGAAGAGAAAGAAGGAACAGAAAGAAGCTGTAGTAGCACTAAGTGCCACTAGGTAAAGATGGGGAAGAATGGAGAAGACAAGGCAACTAAGAACGGGGTGGGGCAACATCCCTCTAGTGCAGTGGGGAACTTGAGCTGGGCCTCAGGGCACAATCCTAACCCAGAGTTAGGCACAGCACAAGGGCCACTGTAATGCAAGAAAAAAAAACGTTTTAAAAAATTATAGTTATAATACTACAATAATGTTTCCATTTTATGTCCCTCCATAAAGAATGTTTAATGGCTAACATTTGGAAATTTCTCCAGCAGCTGAGCTTTCATTCTCAGGAGGTAATCTGGTGTTTTGTTTTATACAACGGCCTGTTGCAAATAAAGACACCAATTTTCCTATCTGAAGTGTTGCAAAATGCTGCTGCAAAATGCAGACTTTTAACTATTAAAACCCAATTCTGTTTACTAGCACATTGGATTTAAAGCACTCAAGATGAGGTATAGCGGAATTGCACTATTGCTACCAACAACTAGGGACAGCTTAACTCAACATAGTTTCAGTAAAAACAACAACGGACCCACTTAATTTGATAAACACATTGACAGAAACTATTCCGGTGTTGTATGATTCCAAGATGAAGAATCAGTTAAAAACAAATGACTGTAGAGAATGATGCTTAAACATTTTCAATTAAAATAAAATGTATAAGCATGCATAAGCGAGCTATGATAAAAGAAACTCATTCAACTCTCAGATCAAAAGATGAAAGTAATTTAATCTCTGCTTAGAAACCAAATGCCCCATAGACTGAACGCTGTCTCTTTCTACAGCTAAGAATTACAGACTACAGTGCCAATTACAAACACCAGAAAAAGTAAAAGCAGCTTTTATCATCTCTCAATGAGGGAAGGATGCCATGGTAGTACAGTAGATAGCCTCTGAACAAGGAGATGAACCGCCACGATTTCCAATAAGTAAACCTATTATGAGACAATACTATAACTATACTAGTAGTCATAATCATACGTGAATCATGGGGAACTAGGGAAATGGAGAGAGGCCACAAACCACACCGGGTGCATCCAAGCCTGAATGATGAACATTTCCAAGGTTACAAGAATGTAACAAAAATGTAAGAAGTCATCTTACTGTTGTAAGGCTAGATTCAGGTAAGGAAGATAAACCTGTGCAGCACTTTGCGCAGGAATGTTTAGTCGAGAGGGTTAAAGCCTCCGTTTGCCGATAAGATAAGTTCCGAAGGTCGCCAGTTCGACAATACCAGAAGTCTCCGTGAGCGGCAGACCTTGAGAAGTGTGACTGATAAGAGCGGTCTCCACCTGCCTGTGAGAGAGGAGTTGTGCTGGGCCAGCTGCTTCTTTGGTGGGAGCAGAGAAGCCGTTTATCAGCCAGCAGGAAGGCAAGCGTGCGGCCAGAAAGAAGGACTAGACCACGAAAGTTCCATCTGTATGTTGCTGTAGTTCTTGAAAGACAGAATTTCTTTGTAATTTGTAAAAAAAAACCCTTGCGGGTTTAGAGATAAAGCCTGCCTATGTAAACTGCCTTGAATTAAAGCCAGAGGAATAATCTAATGGCCAAAGAAAGGCGGTATATAAATACTTTCATTATTATTTATTATTATTATTAATTATTATTATTCAGGAAGTGTTATACAAATGCTAAGCATTATCACCCATAATCAAGATATACAGATATTGCAAAAACCAAGGGCACAATCCCAAAGTTGCGTTGGGCCAGTGTAAAGTCCATTACACTGGCCCAGCGATGTTGCAAACATGCTGCATGGCATGTCTATGCCGCAGAAAGCAATGCAGGGAATCACACTGACCCTGGGACACCACCATGGATGCAAAATAAGCTGTCCCTGCACCAAACAAGATGGGGAGGGCCTGGGAAAGGCAGGAAGGAAGCAGAGTGTGGCAGGGGAGGGCAGGCCCACCTGTGGGTGGGCTGGCCCAGGGAAGGGATGGAATGCAGATCCGGCAGTTAGGCTGGATCCTAACCTCTGTCCTTGGCTGGTTGGGCCTGATCCAGGCTGCTTGGATTTGCAGCCTGATGGTGCAGATCTATTTGGGGGTAGATGTGCCCTTACCCCAGCTGCTGCCTAGCCTGCGCTGAATGCAGCGCAGGCCAACGAGCGAGCCAGCCTGCCTGCCTGCCTGCCTCAATGCAGGTTAGGATTAGGCTGTAAGACTGAGATCTTTACACACTAAGCAGGGAGAAAGTTTCATTGAACCCAGCGTGGCTAACTTCTGAGTAGGCGTGCATAGTAGACATATAAGTTCATGTTAGCATGTACATGTCAAGGTTCCTTAGCACAAAATTCCCTGCACTTAAAAGAACTTTACGGAGTAAGGAGATACTATTTGGTGTTTTTGTACTTTCTATGTGCTGTGTCAGGCAAAATAAACCAAGCTGATCAATTAATTATGAAAAGTAATCTGAGCTGTTCCAGAAAGTGCTTTCCTAGCAAGGAAGTCGATTTTTATTTAACATCTTTATACAATACTGTTTTTTCATGGTCCTATGAAGAAAAATATTATAGAAATTTGCTGGATAGAAAGATAGCACTTCCAACACACACACACACACACACACACACACACACACACACACACACACACACACACA
>JAJKFI010000024.1:1210635-1236580 GCA_029204185.1 Lerista edwardsae | reverse complement strand
ACACACACACACACACACACACACACACACACACACACACACACACAAAGCCCCTAAACACAATTGGACTTACTTCTGTGTTACAGGTACAGTTATGCTGCATATTATTGTAAAGACCTGGAAAGCAAAACAGAGGGGATAACAAAAATGTGAATAGACTCTGAAGAATGTGACGCTTTCTTGTATCAACTGGGCACAAAACACTTTTTTTAAAAAAAAATCCTTAATGGAATCTCTCACTTTGGAATCTTAAGCCCATTTCTCACATGATCTTCTTAGGAAAGCCCATAGCTCAGTGGTAGAAGACATGCTTGGCATTCAGAAAATCCTAGCTTCAATTCCTGGCATTTCCAGTTAAAGGAATCTCAGGTAGCAGGCATCTGTCAGAGGCTTTGTAGAACTGGTGCCAGTTTGAATTAACCATGCTGGGCTAGATGATCCAATAGCCCAACTTACTGGAAGGCATCTTTGTTTGTTCTGTAGGGCGTTAATCAGTGCAAAAGGATTCTTGCACAGCCGCCATTGCATCTAGCACAAGTAAAGAGGTTTCTGGAAGTCTCCCCGAGGTATGGGAATTTTTGTCCCTTGCCTGGGAAGTGGGGGGGGGGAATCCCCACCAGCCACTATGGGGCTGCTGGATCATGCACGAGCAAAACTGGTGCAGGCACATGCAGCACTGTGTTGACAGATCAGGTTCAGGACATGGGATAGGATCCAGTTGCAGCCTGGGCCACTGTCCCCATCCCCCTCCTGGGCCTGGTCCACCCACCCCTTGCCACCGTGCCACCCTCACCATGTCACCCCCTTTCCACCCTCTCCCTCAAATGCTGCCAAACTGCTTGACAGTGAACTTAACCACCGTCAGCACCCAGTTCCTCTCCAACCAAAACAAAGGCCCAACAATACCCATCCATGCTGGCATCCATGCTGGCACCTGCCTCTGTTCAGCCACCACAAAGTGCTTTCTGGCATTTTCACGACAGTCATTGCCAGGGAGGCACACCAGGGACTGTCACTGCAGTCTGGAAGCAGAGATGTAATAAGGGTGGAGCCTGAAGAGCACCTGCCCCAGGGCACTACACCAAGGTGGTGCAATTTTCCTGAAGGCCCCCTTTAACATGTTTAAAAGTAAAGAAAAAAAAGCCCCCAGATACCTTCCCCTACTGTTGTGCAGCAAAACAGCTGAATTTGGAGTGCTCGCCAGGCAGTTTTCTGAGGTTCCTCCTGCCTCTTCCGGATTGAATGGAGGCCTCTCCCTTTGCCCAGGGGCGCCACATATACTTCTTGCCCCAAGCGCTTTTTTGTCTAGTAATGCTTTTAGTCTGGTGGATTGGGCCGCCCATGTTACAAACATTGCTGCTGTTGTTTTTAATCCGATGATTTAGATTCATATCCTCTGTTTCTTTTATAGATGTCTTATCCAGCAATGTCATCTGGGCAGGACAGTCCGGAACGCCGTACCGCTTGTTCCGAGGACGGGCTGCGACGGGGCGCCATTGCGTGGCAGATGCCGCGTGCTTTTTGGCCCGCCCATCCTCCCCTGCACTTGATTCGCTCCTATATGGAGCTATTCCGGGCGCAGGGAGGCGTGGCCGGGCTTTGCACGGGGGCGGGGAGCTGCCACTCAACCGTGCGTTCCGGTTGTTGGCGCTGACGGATGACATCACTGGTCTTATCTTTATATGCATACAGCCTTTACTCTTTTTTGTCATGCTTACAACTCTCTTTGAGCACTTTTTTGTGTGTGAAAAGGCAGGGTGCACACTTTCTAATCAAATAAATATTCCTGTGTCCTATTGCATGGTTTTCACTTGTTCTAAGCTATAAAAAGTCACCAAGGCAATGCTTTTTGGGTTCGGTCAGTTTGGGAAAGTGCTTTGGAGATTTAAGGTTTTGCTGTTGTATTTTTTCCTAGCAAGATCCACAACTTCACATGTAATGTTCAAAAAGAGCCATCCTTGTACCCCAGAAGAAAATGATGCTTTGTTTCCTTTGTTCAGTTAGGAACTTAAAAGCAGTTTTATCTTGTCTTCTCAGTAACTCCAACAGTTACTACAACTATTAATCATCTTGTTGTTTCATCCGGAATTAATGCATAATGCACCTTGGAGTTCAGTTTTCACAAAGGCAGGCAAACTGGATGGATTAAGTTGACAGTGACAATGTTCAGTAAACCAGGTTCTATAATTATGTAACAGCAGTTTCAGGATAGACCGAAGAGCCAAGGGAAAATTGCAACATCATGCTATTCCCCCCCCCCCCCCGCAAAAACTGATTCCAAGAGATGCATTTTGCATCCAAGAATCCCACTTTTAAAACAAAACAAAAGCAATTCATTTGTACCAGGTATTTGAGATTCCAGCTTTGTGATTGGATTGACAGTCCTTCAGTTAAGGCTGCCACATAATTAGAGACACCTTACAGCACAATCCTATTCATGACTAATTAGAAATAAGACCCAGTAAGTTCAATGGGACTTACTCCCAACTGAATGTGTACAGCAGTGGTTCTCAAACGTTTTAGAACAGGATGCACTTTTTAGAATGGCATTTGCATTCGGACCCACCGGAAGTGATGTCATTAACCTGGAAGTTATGTCATAACCAGAAGTGCTATAATCAAGCAGGAAGTGCCATCAGTGTGACATAATCAAATGACACTCCTAGAATGCAAACTGGCATTCTTGGACTGAAGCAACTGCACAACCATGAAATATCTCTGACAGAAAGCAAAATTACAACAAAATATTATGTAAAAGCACTGAACTAAAAACAAAATTTAGACAAAAACCTCTCTTGAAAATTCAAGACTAATGCTAACACTCACTAAAGGAATATAGCAAGAGTAAGATCTGCAGTTTCCAAGATGGCTGCTCCCAGCTTTCCATGACCCACCCAACATCAGGTCGTGACCCACCAAGTGGGTCCCAACCCACAGTTTGAATAACACTGGTGTACCAGATTGCAATCTTAGCAGACTAATCATTAGTTAAAATGGTTTGATTCATTATAATTTAAGAAGGCAATGTTAGGGAAGAAAAAGTTTAGAAAGACACCGAACGGAGCAGACACAGGTGGGACCTTGGTTTCCACCTGGGTTCTATTCCAGACCCCGTGGATACTGAAATCCATGGGTGCTGGGCTCCACATTTAAAGTGCTTTTAAAACAAAAAAGGGCCAACATCATGCTTCCTATCTTTACGTGGTCAAACTGTGCCATTTCCCTTGCAGTGGTGTACCTGGTGGGGGGTTCAGGGGGGGGGCACATGGACCAGGCAGCAGCATGGAAGGGGCAGCATTCTGTAGCCATCCACCTGCATTTAAAGGGCAAGCAGAGCCTATCCAGCCGCTCACTCATACCCCCCATGTGGCTTCGCTCACATTTAAACAGTGAGTGGGGAGCAAATCCAGCCACCCGCTCGCCCACTCTTTAACTGGGAGTGAAGCCGGGTGCTCGTGGGGGGAGGCT
The DNA here is from genome assembly GCA_029204185.1 of Lerista edwardsae. Taxonomy (NCBI): domain Eukaryota; kingdom Metazoa; phylum Chordata; class Lepidosauria; order Squamata; family Scincidae; genus Lerista; species Lerista edwardsae. The sequence goes on along the minus strand of JAJKFI010000024.1, from coordinate 1,233,112 downwards.
GGGCGGCTGCAGGAGCTCCACTCACCCTCATGCCCTTCCAATGTGAGCGAAACCAGGGGCCAGCTTTGTTCATGGGGGTGCAGGTGGGTGGATAGAGAGGCTCTGCTTGCCTTTTAAATCTTCTTCTTAAAATGGGTGGAGCATGGAGAATTGTGGTGATGTGATGGGGGACGGGGACGGCAGCCAGCATGATGTGACCCTGGTAGCATATCCTTTAGGGCCGCCTGTGCGGAATGCTATGAGCATGGAGGTGGAAACTGGGCTTGAATTGAAGACTTCCTGTACTGGTTCGAAATCTCACATCTGCCACGAAGTCTCTCTTAGGCAAACTATTGCCTCTTGGACTCAATCTCCCATCTACGCCAAGTGAAAAAATAATCCTTACTTACCTTACATTCGTTTTTGTAAGGAATTATATCAAGATGTGAAATGTGCTGTATAAATGCTTATTATTAGATTTCCATAAATATTTATGATTTTCTCCTCAGAAACCTTGGTTTATTAACATGCAAATTTCAGAATAATCAATTGACTAAAACTCAGGTGATCCATAACTAAGATGTTTTAATCAATGATCGTCCTGATTACATATGAACAGATCTGCATTTTAATAACATACTTGTTTTGCAAGACAGGAGGGATGCCTCTCAAATGGTGTCTGCTACCCATGAATTTGTAAATGCAGGCATGTCCCGATATCCACTGATTCGGTAACCACAGTTTCAGTTATCCACGGATACCATGGATATTGGGACACCTACTAAAAACATTAAACAAATCTCTTTTTTTAAAACCTTGTTTCAACAAAAGTGCTGATGTTCCCCTACCTTTAAAAAGGCGTCCCCAGGATCCATGCTGGGGTCCTGAATGGAGCCCCAGTGGATACCAAGCATGCCTGCACTTGCACTAAAAACAGCAAACATTTTTTAAAAAAAAGTCTGCTATCTAATTGCTTTTAAGGCACCTTTTAAAAAAATCAAAATGTATTTCATTGATTTAGGGCACAATCCTAATCTGGCGTTAGGCTGGCACTGTTAGGCCAGCAAAGTTTGGCCGGCACAAGGGACATCGTAAAGTATGCTTGGACCACTCTCGGAGTCAGCGAGGCCAGCACACAGATGTGAGCCATCCTCCCTGACTCCGAGAGTGGTCCAAATGCGCTTTATGGTGGCCCTTGTGTCGGCCAAACTTTGCTGCCAGATTTGTGTCGGCCAAACTCCAGGTTAGGACTGCACCCTCAATCCCATGATTACACTGCTTAGTTCAATATTACAGCCCAGCCTTCTATATAAGTCTCCATTATTGTGTCTAAAATTCATTGTGGCAATTAGCAACATGTGCAGTGTGGGAAGTGTGTGTCAGTTTTTATTTTTAAAAGATGTTCTATGGGACACTCCAACATACTCTGTGATTTCACACGGAAGCATTGGCAGTTCATAACAAAAGCGTTTCTGTGCCACCTAATTCTTCTGTAATTGGCATATGAGTTGTTTTCCACGTACCCAGCTAAAGCACAGTAATGTCATCAGGGCAGAACTAGCAACTGGTAGCATAGCTATAGGGGGTGGCATAGTAAGTACTGCAGGAGATACAATGTGCCATGTAAGCATCCCCCTCACCATTGGAGCCATTCTGGGCAACTGTGGCAACATGCAGGCCATTTCAATGCCACCAAAAGAAAAGTCTAGCCAATTGATGATTCTGTCTGCAAACCTTTACTATGGTTGAGCCCCTTTAAGGATAAGTTTAATATATCAAATGCCTTCAGAAGAGGAGACTGGTGCTCATCAATAGTTCATACAATAAGCAAAAACTATATACAAGATGTCACAAATCTGTTACTCTGACAATCTAAATCTGATTATCTAAGTCCTATTGACATACTATGATGTGCTTCATTGAATGGTAAAGGTAAAGGTTTCCCCACAACCGAATGGTCTAGTCATGACCGACTGTAGGGGGTGGTGCTCATCTCCGTTTCTAAGCCAAAGAGCCAGCGTTTGTCCAAGGACAAACTTCCGTGGTCAGGTGGCCAGCATGACTATATGCCAAGGTGCACGGAATGCCGTTACCTTCCCACCGAAGAAGTACCTATTTATCTACTGGCAGTTTTACATGCTTTCAAACTGCTAGGTTGACAGGAGCTGGGACAAGCGACGGGAGCTCACTCCATTGCATGGTTTTGAACTCCCAACTTTCCGGTCAGAAAGCTCAGCAGAACAGCGGTTTAACCCACAGCGCCACCACGTCCCTTATCATTGAATGGTACACCTCCACTATGTTTAGAGTGCAATCCTAACCTGGAGTTAGGCCGGCACAGTTAGGCCAGCAAGGGCCACCGTAAAGCATGTTTGGACCACTCTTGGAGTCAGGGAGGATGGCTCACGTCTGTGTGCTGGCCTCTCTGACTCCAAGAGTAGTCCAAACTTACTTTATGGTGTCCTTTGTGCCAGCCAAACTTTGCTGGCCAACTATGCAAGCCTAACTCCAGGTTAGGATAGCGCTCTCAAACTGAAAACTTTACAACCAGTTAATCTGGATGTCTTTGCACAAATCTGCATATTGTATTCTAATAAAACCCATATGATGTTAATCCTTCAAACGTTTTCACAGTCTGTGCTATAGCTATGCTACCCCGCATGCTCATGGAGAAAAAGAGAAAAGCATCTAAAACACATTTTTTAAAAAAATAAAGTGCATGTTTAATCCAACTTGGCAAATCTTTCTTGTTGTAAACAAGCCATCACAAGTCCAGCTCAGAACATCTCAGGATTCAGCAGTTCCCATCTACTGAAGACTTATAGCCACAAGCAGCCCTACAGGAATGCAATGTGCTTTTGAAAACAAATGTTACCCCAAGCTACTATGAACACAATATGAAAACAAGAAGTAGCATTATCTATATTAAACAGCTTAAATCAATTTCAAAGACAAAAATGGCTCAGAGTGCAATCCTAACCTGGAGTTAGGCTGGCACAGTTAGGCCAGCAAAGTTTGGCCAGCACCAGGGCCACCATAAAGCACATTTGGACCACTCTTGGGGTCAGGAAGAATGCTGGATGTCTGTGTGTTGGCCTCTCTGACTCCGAGATTGGTCCAAACATACTGTAGGGTGGCTCTTGTGATGGCTAAACTTTGCTGGCCTAACTGTGCCAGCCTAACTCCAGGTTAGGATTGCAATCTCAAGTGTCTGAACTACAGTATTGGGACGTTAGGTTAGTCGGCTCTGATTCTGAACTCCACTCAGGACCCAAGCCTATCCAATTTTACAGCACCAATGGTGCTGTGTGAATGGATTGTGCACTGCATCCTGTAGTAGGAGGCTGGTCATGGAGGCCTCTTCAAGCTAAGGGCAGTGGTGTCATTCAAATGATTTAGGAACAGGAACTCACTTTTGATTGGCACTTGTCGGGAACCCGGAACCAGCCACGGAGCCCGTTAGGATCCGGAACGCCCGTTCTGGTCCGTTCCCCCTGAATGACATCACTGGCTAAGGGGATGTTTGTTCCCTTATCTGGGGGCTGCACTGCAGCTGCACCAGCATGGGAAAGTTAAACAGGATTGTGCCCTTAGATAGTTAAGTCCTTGTTGGCATTTCGTTAAATCTAGTCACACTTTATTTTTACTTTTCTGATCTATTCTTGGAAGAAATGAAGAGCACAGTTTTCAAATATTTATAAGTGGGGAAAACAATCAGCATTAAATCCTCACTAGGAGCACAAATTGGCCTGTACCACAAGCTACAGTGTCCACAGCAACTATAGCTCTTGAAACAGAATGCAGGATTTGCTCAATGCTTCAATCCTCCCTATGATAAGCTCTCTCTGATGCAGCAATGGAGGAAACAGCAACACTATTCTGGCATCATTTAACATCATCATCACCAAACCTAAGTGCCAGTTTTCCACAGAAAACAGACCCCTTCTTTATCTTTTTTCCCCTATGGTTGGGGACCACCTTCTGGAGAGTTTGTTGAACACCATGTTCATCAGATTTGGACCATTTTGGTGGCCTTGCATTCGGTGGCATGCCCTTCAAAGTGGATGATGCTTGCTCATGAGTAAATGTGCACATACTGCTCTGTTTCCATAGTATAGGACTCAATACTATTCCTTATCAGCTTGTCAGTTTTGCGACTGACCCAAAAAAAAAAAATTGAGTTGCAACCCAATGGTAGGTCCCACTCCAGTTTGGAAACCAATGCCCTAGGGCAGTGATGGCAAACCTATGACACGTGTGTCAAAGCCGACACACCACAATGTTTGGGGTGACACCCCAGCATTCACCAATGCCTAACAAAAACTGAGTTTATTTTACTCATTTTTCATTTTTGCAATTATTTGACGTTTCTTTATAGAATACATAGCACCACACATGATTGGACTGTATTTTTTTGTTTAAATAAACGAATATAAATAACTGTTTCTCTTTTTGGGGGGAGAGGGATTGACACGCCAGCAGAATCAAGTTAAGCATTTTCCAAAGTTTTGACACACCAAGCCCAAAAGGTTTGCCATCACTGGATTGTCTTTCATTAGTCCAGGCATATACCCATCAGTGGGCCCATCTGGCTGGACCAATTCCTGCACCCAAAGTTTGGGTGACAATGGAATGTTTGACACGGTTATGGTACATCAGGAGTGTATGTGGCTGGACAAAACAGTCTCCAATATGATTTTCTAAGAGCCAGATAAAAGTACAAACCAGCTTCCAAAACCTCCATCGTGTAAGATATAAATCAACAGTAATATAAACCCATGGTGATTTTGAGCCCCAACACTAAACTATAAGGCCTACTGTTTCTCTCTAGAGGAAAGAAGTGGTTAATGGTGTTTCAGGCCAAGACAAGGCCTGACTGGTAAAGAAAAGGGGAGGGCTGCGCGTATTCCTAAGCTGATACATAGAAGAAAGTTCCCAGGACCCAGATACAGCTGTAACCTTGGATGAGACTTGCATTGAGTCAGCGTAATAGCCATCCCTATGCATCCTGGATAAAAGTATGTGCAAAGGAGGGGTGTACATACGAAGGAGGAAGGGAGGGGGGAAGTAAATTATTCTGCATGAGTGCTAGCAGTTGGCTGGGCAATAACCAATGAAGGTACAGTAAGAAACTCCGCCTCAGTAGTATAAATTGTTGCACCCATTTTGTGCAAGGTGTGGTATGCAGCTTGTTCTGTTTGGCATTTGCTTGCCACACATTGCAAATATGACAATAAACCTATCTTTTGAATCATACACATGGGATCCAGAAATTTATGCTTTACAATCGTAGCTCTGATAACAGTTGCCAGACCCAGTTTATTTGCATCCATGGGCACTGTGGCTACTGGCAGAAGCGTATCAGCAGTAAGTTTTGCAAGCAGCCGCTGCCCCTCCTCTTCATAGCCATTCGTAGCCTCCGTTTTGGCCTGGTCGCTGAGAATGGCTCTAAAGAGGAGCGGGGAATGGCTGCTTGCAAAACTTAGCGCTGTGATCCCCCTCACAGGCTACCGGGAATACCAGAAGCTTACAGAAAGGGGCTGAGCTAAAGGAATCTAGATTAAAATAGATTCTAGGGAGATAATGCACTATTTTGTCAACATAAAAGTCAGAAAGGTTATATTATATTACAACCTTTCCTGTTTTTGCAGTTGAGGATGGCTCAAGTTCCAGGGCAGAACGGGCACTTGCAGATCAGTACAGAACAACCAAAACTGAAATACAGATAGCTTAGTATGTTTACAGTTAATTGTATTAAATAAATCTTTTATTTAAAAAAAATTAAAAATCAACGCCTATTTGTCATCACTGAAACAGTGCATTGATGAGCCAGAATACTGGAAGAGCAGATTCCCCTGAGTGAGCAACTGAGTAGGATCCTGCTTGCACATTTTTGCTTTGTATTTCTTTAAAACAACAACCACCTGAAAATTCAGGGAAAGGGCTATGGAATATCCTGAGGGATCTGGACCCCTTAGAATTGCTAGTTTGCCCACAACAACCCCATTTCTTGGGCATTTTGTTTTTTTTTGCTGGCCACCGTTGTGTTTCTCCCCATGGCTGCTTTGTGCCATCCCTTTATCATGACATCACCCGGGCATGACATCATCTCTTAGATTGTTGAATGCATCTGATCTGGCAACACTAAGGTTCCTGCACGCCCCTGTGACACATCTAGGACATTTCAGTAACAAAACACTGGATTGTCTTTCATTAGTCCAGGCACATACCCATCAGTGGGCCCATCTGGCTGAACCAATTCCTGCACCCAAAGTTTGGGTGACAATGGTAGCGCCCAATGTATCATCAATAGGTGAGGGCAAAGGGTCTAATTGGGCCACCCGACACCAGTGCTGGTTATAATGGGTCTGTCTGGAATGAGATGGAACCCCAAATCATGGATTACCTAACAGCCTGGTGACACATTTGTGGGCTGAACAAAACCCATCCATTTCACATTCCTCACATAGTTATACAAGGAGTATTAACTCTACAAGCAGTATTATCAACAGACTTCCAACCTGGATGTTATTTCAAACAAGTTATCAATTCTGTAGGTTGCCACACTATTGGATGCAGGCGAAAAGACTTACTGATAGCCCAACAAGCCTTTAATTAAGCAACTTTTAATGCTGTTAAATTAGGCAAATTCACAAAATGAGAACCAAAACACCTTTTCTCAAAAATTAATTGATAGAAAAATTGGCAGCTTGAAGCCTTTTTCTAGGTATAGAAGTCTGACAGAGACTTTCATTCATCACACTCACAAAAAACTCACGGCTGAAAATTACAGGGCAATATTAATCTGAGGTAAAAGCTATTAGATTCAACAGCAACAGTTGTACTTTACCTTTAGTGGTAATTTTAAAAAAGACCATGACTCTGACCTAATTCTCACTGAGGTGATAAATCTGTGTCTGGCTTGAACCACCGCACATGAGGACTCACGTGAGGTAAGGCTTCTCCATTCAATAAGTTCCTTCCACACAGAAAACTAGATAGCAGCAGTCATTCTCCCTGACATTTAGGAGTTAGGACATCCTAACCTGGAGTTAGGCCAGCACAGTTAGGCCAGCAAAGGGACACCGTAAAGTATGTTTGGACCACTCTTGGAGCCAGAGAGACCAGCACACAGACATGCGCCATCCCCCCCCGACTCATAGAATGGTCCAAATGTGCTTTACAGTGGCCCTGGTGCTGCAAAACTTTGCGGGCCTAACTATGCCTAACTATGCTGGCCGAACTCCAGGTTAAGATTGTGGACTTAGTTTTCTATGTAAAGGCTCTTTTTTTTTCCCCTGAGAGAGCATTCAACAATGTGAGCTCCCACCTGCAGCTGGAAGCAGTACAGTGCAGGGACCTTTACTCTCTCACTGAGAACTAGGCCTCTAACGAACAGCAAGTAAAGCTTCTTTAAAGGTTTCCCCACGACCAAATGGTCTAGTCATAACCGATTGTAGGGGGCGGTGCTCATCTCAGTTTCTAAGGCTGTAGAGCCAACATTTGTCAAGAAAAGCTTCCATGGTCATGTGGCTGGCATGACTATATGCCGTAGCGCACAGAACGCCGTTACCTTCCCACCAAAGTGGTACCTATTTATCTACTCGCATTTTTAGGTGCTTTCGAACTGCTAGGTTGGCAGGAGCTGGGACAAGCAACAGGAGCTCACTCTGCCACATGGTCTCGAACTCCCAACCTTCCGGTCAGAAAGCCCAGCAGCAGCGGTTTAACCCGCAGCACCACCACATCCCATGTGAGATTTTAGGTAATCCTAAAATAGGCACGTCAGTTAAAGTGTTTACCCAGGAATATCTGCTACTTACCCTATACCTACTTTCAAATATGGGCATAACAAGTAAGATTACCAGATACAAACTGGGACCAAGTGCCTATATCTTTAACCATTGTATAGAAGAGCTGAATTTGGGCAGATGGCAGCTTTTGAAACCCTTTCATAATGAGCTGCACCTGCCCAAATGCCTTCTTCTGTACCAGAAAAAACATAAGAAGAACCCCACTGGATCAGGCCAAATGCCCATCTTCCTGTATCTCACATTGTATCTTCCTGTATCTCATAGTCCATCTTACTGTATGGAAGCGGCCCACCAGATACCTCAGGGAACACACAAGACAACTAGATACCTGCATCTCATTGCCACTCCCCTGCATCTGGCATTCTGAGGTAGCTTACTGAGGTAGCTTAATATGGAGGTTACACTAACCATCACAGATTTTTCCTCCAGAAATATGTTCAGTCCCCTTTTAAAGGCACCTAGGCCAGATGCCATCACCACCTCCTGTGGCATTCCACAGATTAATTACCTCTGGGTTAAAAAGTATTTCCTTTTATCTGTTCTCACCCTCCCAAAACTCAGTTTTAGTGAATGTCCCCTGGTTCTGGTGTTGTGAGAAAAGGAAAAGAACATCCCTCTATCCACTCGATCCATCCCATACAGAATTTTGTACGTCTCAATAATGTCCCCCCTCAGGCTCCTTTTCTCGAGACTGAAGAGGAGCAAGAACAAGTCACATGAAAACCCACCCAGGTAAGAGGGAAGGTTTGAAGGAGAGGAGGCATCCATGCAACAGAATGAGATGATAGAATGGAATTAATTATCTACTTCAGACTTAAGTGGAGAACATCACTTTTTAAAAATGTTTCCTTATATAAAAGAGAAACTCTACTGTAACACACTTAACTGGAACAATTTCATATTATTTCCCGGTTTTGATCTGCCTCCATTCCCTTTCTTTCCTCAGTTGTTGCCATTCCCTTGTGTCCGTTTCCAGTGGCGTTCCTAGAGGAGTGTGTGCAAAATGCTAAGTTTTGCAGGAGCCTGAGCTCCTGCCTAACAAACCTCCCCCTTGCCTTCAGAGCTATTCATGGCTCAGAGAGCAAAGCCTCCAAGCCAGCTCTCCAAGCAGCCAATGGCTCTGAAGGCCAGGGAGAGGGGTCACTTTATACAGAAGCTGAGGCTCCTGCAAAATGTAGCATTTTGCAGGAATGCCACTGTCTATTTCAACATTGTAAGTTACTGGAGGCAGGAATCTGGCCTCCTATTGCCTGCAAAATGCCAAGTACGTTAGAATGTACATTCTACATACATTAAAAACAATAGTAACCATAACCCCACAGCCAGGTAACTGAAAGATCAGGAAATGTAAAAGTATAGGACAGTGGTTCCCAAACTGTGGGTCAGGAGCCACCAATGGGTCACGAGCCAATTTCAGATGAGTTGCAAAGCACTTACAGCAACCATATGGAAAATATGGGAGGATGGGATGCTGGAAAAAGGGAGAGCTGTGTGGTTGTTTTGCTTGTTTGAAGGTTGTAAAGAGGCTTTTTTCTTTCTGATTCACTTTGCTATAGGAAAACGGCTGAGAAATAACCCAATTTATTGCTGCATTCTCAGGAAAGCATGCATAATGCTTCTCTGGTGTCATAATGATGGCACTTCTGGCCATGGCATCACTTCCAGTGGGTCCTGGACAGATTGTCATTCTAAAAATGGGTCTCGGTGCTAAAAAGGTTGAGAGCCACTGGTATAGGGTAGTCTAAGGGGAGTGGGCTATATGTTTGCTGAGCTGCTTTACGGATTCCTTTGAGAGCCAACCCTCAGCTACTTAAAGGTTTTCCTGGCTCTGGAAGCTACAAAACAGATTTGTCCCTCTTTTTTTCACCCCTAAATTCTTTGGCTTATTTTGTTTTTGCAGATAATAATTTGTAATGATATACAGTTAATTGCATATACTGTATAACTGCATATATAACTATAACTGTAGTTGGTTTTGGTAACGCAGCTATGGCACTCAGGATTAAAGAAAAAAAAATAGATGAGTTGTATTGCAGTCATTCAGAGTTTCCCTTGACTTTTCCATCCAGTCCTAGAAATTAGAAGCCTGCAGAAATGTTCTATAATAAATAGTGTAGAATACTAATAACCCCCTAGGGTAATTTTTTTTAAAAAATGTGACTCAAAAGAATGTTTCAAATCAAATGAGGGTGTAGAACTTCCTTCAAACACAGAATTCATAGAAGCAGAAAAATCATACTTAGGTTTGACAGAACGAGTGGGAAGAATCTTATGCATGAACAGTACTGCTCTTGCTAGACTTTCACAGGTAATTGGCACCTGGTACATCAGTTATTCACACACACCGAACACTCACCATCTATAATCTAGCTTCCCATCAAGCAGTTCAAATAAATAAGAATTAGCAATATAGTCATACATCCCCACAAAAAATCTAGTGGGCATAGAATACAAATACATTTTTAATTGTTTCCACAGCAGCCAGATTTAAAGCCAATTGACCACGGATCACAACCTTTAGAAACAATTTTTATTGCTTTAAGGTTTATGGAGCCCTCAAATTCCATGCAGCAACATAACCAGCTAATTGAAAGAGATTTAAGGGACCTATTAGCTTGCTATTTATCAGCGTACTTCTATATGGTATTGTTTTATGAGACGCATCCACAGTAAAACTGCATCAATCATGAAAGGTATCATAGTCAAGAAAAATGACAGGAAAAACTCAATTTCATTAAAAGAGATGCAGATTTACCTTCTACATTATACTAACTGCATCCTCCTGTTTCTAGCAAACTAGATGAATAAAATTAAATAGCCCAATTTTTGCTATTATTACAAGGGCACAGAGTAAGCCATTTCAGTAAGGATCCTCTGCCCCATTAATTTACACACACACACACACACACACACACACACACACACACACACACACAACTTACATTGGGGAAAAATATACATATTTCACCCCTTCCATTTCACTCTGAAATGAACAGAGGCCAAGGGCAATTTTTATGGTTGGAATCTTCACAACCTTTCTGTTCATGACATACAGAACCTCAAACACTATAATATTACTAGTCTTTCCATTACTAGAAACTAGTCTTTCCAGGTTATTAACAGGTTTGTATCCTGCCTTTTGTCCCCAAAATGGGACTCCCAAAAGAGATAACAATCAGATTGCATAGGACTTCCAGTTGGAATCTCATTTAGTCTGCTTAGAGGGTCAAATCTGCTTAGCTTCAGCAACAGACCTGCTTCATGTGCCTTCATACTCTTCTTAAGGTGCCATCAAAAGGCTGATGAACATGATGTTGGAGCCCCAGCCTATATATTCTCAGGACCCCTAGGGGGCACTGTTCACAGAGACATATTGCCCCCTTCCTAGCATATCTATTGATACAAATTGTTTTGTTTACATTGCAACATCCACCCCCACTCGATTTCTCTTCGCAGAACAGCACGTCTGTCTGTCATTAACTGATATTTACTGGAGAAAGTAAATAAATAATTTCAACACTATTGGCATGAAGGCTACACTTTCCCCTATATATGGTAAACCTGCTATCTGTAGTGATTTGACAAGTAAAATCTGGGGACAGATCTTGCCCCCTTTCAGCTATAAGCAGATCTCAATCTCTCCAAAATTAGCAATTCCAAGTAGGGGGTTGTTGTTTTTCTTGTCATGCTGCTAGTGAATTCTGCATTTCCACATTTTTATATTTATTTTACAAAAAAAATACCCTTTAATGAGACAGATTCCTGACATATGACAAAAAGCAAATAATCTTTAAGGAAGGTAAAACTGGTCTACATGTTATATCATTTTTTCACTGCATAGGCCATTTTTAATGAAATAAGACATACCAGTTTGTCTTCTTTAAATAAGCCCGATTACTGTAAGTCAACTAAGGGTAGCCTGCCAAAAACAATATTTTAATTTACATGGACAATGCAAGCTATTCAAAGCAATGCAACAGAGTTCAAGAGTCATACTTAAAGATCCTTTTTTACTTAACTGTTCTCATCCTGTGGCTAAAGTTAAACAACACATAATGTTTCAATTAAGCATTCACCTCTATGAAACTGACAATTTCTTTTGGCACAAACTAAAAGAGTAACAATTACTTATGCTGATACGCAAGAAGATGAAGAATTTATATAATTTATCCCATGCCAGCAAAAAGCATGTCTTTTTTGTCCCCAGAAAAGCATTTTTTAATTTGCATTCTGGGCAACATAACATTAACTCACTATGCCATGGCACTCCACATATATTTTTGTAACTTCATTTGAATTCAAGGAGTTGTTTAACCTCGCTTCTACTCTGTCATCGGTGACATCATGCTTGGCTCTTGCCACTGGAGTTTACTTCTGCTAGAGCTTCAGTGCATTAATAATGTTAAAGTCCGCCTTCAGTCATGACAGCTATGGCACAATAGCACCACTGGTGTAGTCATCTCACCAGATATGCATATTTCAAGAGTCTGCTCTACAGAGAATGAATGAGCCCAGTACAAGAGTGCATTGCCAGGGGTAGAGCAAGTCACAGAGCCAGATCAGCTCATCAGTGAAGCAGCTACACTCTGGGGGAAAGTAAAAGAACCAGGAGACTGCTTAAGATAGCAAATAAACCAGGACAGAAAAAAAAAATCTTGCAAACAGCTGGGGCATGCTAATTTCTTCCAAAGGGAACTGGGCTGGTTTCTAAATGGCAGCTTTGGCTGAACACCGGAAGGTAGAAAAGTGGCAGGGGGGGGGTTGGAGTGGACAGCACCTACCCATTTCCTTATCCCTTCAGAAAACCTGACGTTTCCCAAGGAGGCAAAGAGAGCAAAATCCATGGCAGGAATGCATGCTGTTATTGGATGGTGAGCTTGGAGCCCAAAGAACAGTAGCTGAGATTTTTTTTTTTTGCGGGGGGGGGAGGGATCTACAAACAAACCCACACTGAAAGCTTCCTCAGGCGTACTCCACATCTGCAGCCCCAACCTGATTCCAAGCCCCGCTGCATGCCCCCCCCACACACACACCGAGGGACTGACTATATGCTCCTTTGCCTCTGAAATCCTGCTGACCCCACTCCTTCCCCTGCAGGAAAGGCAACACACAGGCACTCCGGAGAGCCTCCTGTCCCGACTGCATTTGCAACGCAGGTATGCATAGCACACCAAAACACGTTTAGAGATGCTCGGAGTATGTGCACTGCAGTGTGCCTAGAGCGCTGTCAGCAACTTGATCCCGCCAGGTGCACTAATTCGCCCAGCTACGGAGCATTTATTTTTCACCAGCGTTCGTTCACAAGCCCCCAGCAAATCCCATTGCAAGCGCCACCACGGCTAGGGCTCCTTCCCTCCAGGGTGGCCCTGGCCGGCAGTCTCGCTGCTCTTTGCCCCTCACCAGCTCCATTCCGCCCCTAGCAAGTGCCCGCTGCCCACCAGCCAAGGCTTCCTGCTTTCCATTCAGCCCAACAGCACCAATGAGCCGTCCGCCCCCTCCTACTTCCAGGTGCGAACGCCAGCCTGACACCTCCTGCCCGTTGATTCGGAGCAGCCCCGATCCCTCCTGCACCCGTTCCCCTGCCCTCCCGCCTGGTCCGCCCCCCCGTCTCTTTTTGCCTTGAGCCCCGAAGCCTTCCGAGCGCCCCGTCGTGCCGTTCCCGATCCCCCCATCAGACACCCACCCTGCCCCAGCCCAAATCCCAGCCCAGGAACGCCTCCCGTCCAGGCGTCAGGCACGAACGGCACTGGCCCGGGTCTCCCGCAGGCGCAGCAAGCCGGCGCCAGGAACGCCACTCCGTGCTGGCCAAACTATCCCAAGAAGCAGGTGGCGCGTCCGGGGCTTTTTCCGCCCTGCGCGCTGGACAGCTCCCTGCCTGCCTGCCTGCCTGCCTGCCGCCTCTCCTGCAAGCGCCAGAAGCTTTGGCGGCTGCAGGACACGGCGCCGACTTCGGAGAGGGGGACGTGGAGGACGGAGGGAGCCTGAAGAAGCAGACAAACTTACTTGTCAGGAGAAGCCGCGGCGGCGGCGGCAGGAGCAGCAGAAGAGCGGGCTGCGCTTCCTCCTTTCTCCGCTTCACGGGCTCCCGCAGAGCGTGGTGCAATCGCTCGCGCCCTCGCTCAGCCCTGCCAGCCACTCACAGCGAGCGAGCGAGCACGCGCGCCAGGACCCTCTCCCTGTGAATGGGATTAGCCCACCGCGCATCCTGGGCTCTCGAGCTCCCGAGCAACATTCGGGCATGCTCAGTCGGCTGACCTTCTCTGTGTGGACCGTACCATTGAGAGCGGGGAAGGAACGAGAGGGATAAAAGGCAAAGAAATGGATGCTACCATCCAGAGAAACCCGAGCTAAATATAGCTGCATGAGAAGACAGGTGGGAGGAGAATGAGAACAGCTGGCGCTTAAAGAAACAGGAGCCGGTTGGAAGAGTCTCTATATCAACTCAGGACCCATAAGCGGGTGGATAACCGTAGGGGAAGAGAAGGAACACTCTCCCCTCTGTCAATCTCTCCCTCTCTCTCATGTAGCAGACAGACGTATTGCAAATACAGGAAAAAATCTCTCTTGTTTTATTGAGCAATCAGATACTCAGACATAGATACATATATTTCTTCCCTTTAATTAAACCTTTTGCATTTCCAAAACCATAAAATACTTCAGTAGCGCATACCTTTATTTATAACATACCTAACAGTTGGAACATCTGAAGATGTTCTGAAGACTATCTGAAGATAGAACGTCTGAACCTGTGGTGAATGACTGTCAGTGCAATCTTATGCAATGCATGTCTACTCAGAAGCAAGTCCCATTGTAATCAATGGGGTTTACTCCCAGAAAAGTGTGTCTAGGATTGTGCCCTGAATGTGTTAACTACATTTATTGCCTTTAGGCTGCAATCTTAGCCACACTTACCAAATTGGCTAGAATGGGACTTACTTCTGAGTAAACCCACATAGACTTGGGCTCTTGGTGTTTGTATATATTTTTTAATAGCAAAAAACCCTTAAAAATATCTTAAATACTCTCTTTTCTCCACCACCACTCTCCTTCACCCCCCACCACACCATGAAGCCTTTCCTTATGCGCAAAAACCATCTTAACAAGATTTGAACTGCCTGCTTCATAATCTGGTCTTAAATCACTTGCAGAGAATGGCCTTTGCAGATGATGAAGCTTTTGAGCAATAACTGTACAGATGTTATTCAGTTATTGCATTTGATCCAGACGTCATTCCTCAAGCTACAGCACTTTCTCCCCAATCAAGCTACAATACCTTTGTCACAGGGAAAGCAAGCAAGAACCCACTGAAGCAGGTAATGAATCCTGGACTTCGTTTTCACACAAGAATATAAGAAGAGCCTCACTGGATCAGGCCAAAGGCCCATCTAGTCCAGCTTCCTGCATCTCTCAGCGGCCCACCAGATGCCTCAGGGAACACATAAGACAACTAAATATGTGCAACTCGTTGCCACGCCCCTGCATCTGGCACTCCGAGGTAGCCTAACTCTAAAGTAAGAGGTTGCACTAACCATCATGGCCTGTAGCTTGCGATGGATTTTTCCCCCAGAAATCTGTCCAGTCCCCTTTTAAAAGCATCTAGGCCAGATATCATCACCACCTCCTGTGGCAAGGAGTTCCACAGATTAATTACCCACTGGGCAAAAAAGTATTTCCTTTTATCTGTTCTCACTCTCCCAACACTCAGTGTTAGTGGATGTCTCCTGGTTCTGGTATTGTGAGAGAGGGAAAAGAACCTTCCACTATCCACTTTATCCATCCCATGCTTAATTTTGTATGTCTCAATCAAGTCCCACCTCAGGCGCCTTTTTTCTAGGCTGAAGAGCCCCAAATCCCCTTTTAAAGGCATCCAGGCCAGTACTGAAAAATTCCTAACTCTGCATCAGAAAGACATCCTGTCATAAGTTCCTCTCCACGCTCTCAGATTCAGGAACCAAGCACTACCTTAGGTGCCATCTCTTTGGGAGGGACAAGTCATCAGTATACAGTACAGGGCCTTCTCAGTTGTGGCACCTTCAACCTAGAAGTCTTCCCACGGAAGCTTGAAGGCTCCTTTCACTACTTGTCTTTGCAAGAAAGCGAAAGACCCTCCCAACACACACTTCCAGTTATTTATGCCATTTAAAATATTTTATTCCATGGGCAGCTCAATCCAAACCTCAGGCTGGAATAGGCAGGCTGCCATGCCTGCCCCATAGCCAACCAAGGGCTAGGAGCTGCTGCCATGCTTAGGGCCGGCTTTAAGCCAATGTGACCAATGTCGTCACATTGGGGCATGCAGTTTTGTTTTGGTTTGTTTTGATTTTTTGGGGGGAGTGCGCCAGTACAGCAAACATATCCAGTGGTGTCATGATTCAAATGATTTAGGAACAGGAACTCACTTTTGATTGGCACTGGTCGGGAACCCGGAACCAGCCACGGAGCCCGTTAGGATCCGGAACGCCCGTTCATAGTCCGTTCCATCACTGAACATATCGCTTGCTGCAGCAGCCAGGATCTCTATGGGCTGTAAGTCAGTGGGGCAAGCACAGCAGTTTTGCCTTGGGTCCTCCCACCTGACCCTGCCTCCGAGCAGCCAAAAATGGGCCTCGTGGAAGCAGTTGGTTATGTTGTCATGGTTGTGGTGAGCAGGGAGGGTAGGGGGCACGAGAATGCCCTGCACTGGGCCCTGCTGCTCCTAGAGTTGGAGCATGCCCGACATTGGGCCTTGCTGCTCCTGGCCACGCTTCACGGGGAAAGGAGATAAAAATTCCCCTTCCCTCAGGTAGTGCCCAGTGGCCAGATGGAGCTAGTCAGAGCTGAGCCGCTGAAATCAGCAGTGCAAATCTGAGCCACCAAATCAGGGCCACCCAGGCCAGGAACAAATATTAGGATCTGGCCAAAGGCCTCCACCCAACTTCCTGGGTGCCCCAGCCCCCGCCCCACCAACGCTTCACCTTCCCTCCATCCATATATCCCGCCCTTCCCCCCACCCCATTGCATCACCCACTGCACTCCCGGAGTCCCTGTGCCGGCCTTGCAAGGCCAGCCTTCCATTCAGACCTCTGGGTTCAGACACTGGCCAGGCAAGGCCCGCACACATCCATGCGCAGGCCAATCCCTTCAGAAAATAGTGCAAAGGTGCTTTATGGAACATGTGTGACATTCAAAGGCCAGCACGAAGTATTGGTGCCGGCTTTAGTACAAGTCTGAATTGAAGTCCTGGTCTTTAACAACTGTTTTATTTTTGCTTGCTTTACTGTACACTATTTTAAAATTGCAATTGTCTTTTTAGTGTTTTGTTGTATCTTTTTTGTTCGATATTGACAAGTGAATGAACAAACTACAACTGAGGAAAGATGCTTGAAAAAGGAAAAGGTATAAAAAGAGAGGTGGACTTAAAAAAAAGGGTGACAAAACAGAAAAAAAATACAGAGAGGGAGGAACTAAGAAACAAGAAAGAAGTGGGTCATTAATTCAGAATAGCTGTGCCAAGTCTTTTAATATTTATGCTTAAATATATGTCTTTATAGATTGCAAACAATAATAAATGCATTTGAATATGATGATTTATGGAAATGTTTCTTCGTATTTAGTTATTACAGACTTTTTTTCCCACTGCATTGAATATTACATGAAAACCAACCAGTGTTTTATATTGTTATCAGGCACACAACAGTATATAAAGGTGCAACAACAACAAAAAATAACTTTTGTGAGGGATAAACATACAATAATTGGGAATCAAAAATAAAATGCAATGAGCACATTGCATTCATTCAATCATTCATGGCCAAATCCTACCTAACTCCCTGTGCAGCAGTGCAGCAATGTTAGTGCAGCACCCACTAAATATCATGACAGAGTTTTGGGGGGTCCTCCTTGGGGGAGGCTTTTGGAGTAAGTCCCTGCCAGCGTGGTGGGTCAACCTGGACCTGCTCCAGTGCTACTGCTGGTGCAAATCCTCATTGATCAATGAAGGTGGATCAAGCCCAGGAAAACGTTTAGGATTTGGCAGCTGCCACTGCCACCAAGCCCGCCCTTCCCAGAGTGAATCCACCCACACTGTTGCCTCCTGTTCCACCCAACCCCAATCTCATTCTAGATGGTTAGAAAGAAAAGGGAATGATCTGACCCCTGTCCTGGCAGTTCTGGGATAGAACAGAGGGAATGAGGGTGCTTGAAGCAGCACAGGCAGTGCTCACAGTAATCCAAGCGCAGAAACAGCAGCAAGAATGAGAAAAAAGATGGATAACAATGGCATGAAGGTCTAGGACCCTGCTTTTTACCCCTGCTAATTGGGCAAGAGGCGCTTTTTCAAGTGGTGTTCCTCTTATATTTAGCAAGCAGAGAGTAATTGTCCCTCTTCACCCCTGCGCAGTGCATGTTCTAGTGCCTGTTGCTGGTGGTGTTCTGCATTTTGTTTAGATTGTGAGCCCTTTGGGACAGGGAACTTTATCATTTGCCTGTAAACCGCTTTGTGAATTTTGTGTTGAAAAGCGGTATATAAATACTGTTAATGGATTGATTTTTATATTCTAAATTTCTACAGAAGCTCATAGAAGCGATGGTGGAGTGAGCTCATCGGCAGTAGTGTAGCTAGTGGGGCTCAATGCTTTGACCCAATCCTATGCTGGGACAACACCAGTGGCTGCTTCACTGCCCAGCACCCGCAATTGCAAAAGTGCCGTAAGGCATTCTTGCGCCGGCAGTGAGGCTGCAGCACAGGCAGTGAGGCCAGCACCAATCAGCGCTGGTTCTCGGTGCCTGGAGGACTCGCTGCAAGAGCACTGAGCGGTAAGCTTTACTGCTGGGCAGTGGGGAAGTTTGTAGGGGTGGAGGGAGAGAGGGAGGGGGGAAAGCAGGGAGGGGCAGAACTGGGCTAGAGGACAGGCCAGGGGGAGGACAGGGCCAGGGCAAGGGAATAGTATTTGGCCGCAAAGTCTGTTGTCGCCTCTGCCCCCTCCCTAGTCGGAAAGGCAAACAGGTCTGCACCCATTAAATAGAGAGTGCAGATCCAAGAAGACCTATTGCTGCTGCCTGTGTTCTACCTAGGACAAGGCAGCAAACGCTCCAAGGAGATGCTCCAAGGTTGGTGGTAGCCCCCACCCCATAGGATACAGTGGCAACCATTTCAGCACCACTGTTCCTCAGCTTGAACAGAGGATTAGACAATAGACCGCCATTTATAGCCCTCTGTGTTCTGAAGCTAGGCCTTTTAGAAACAATTGCTTTTCAGTATTGTTTTAATTACTGATTAAATCACTGTTGGTATGGAGAAGCTTAATCTTACTAATCTTAGAAAAAGGCAGAGATGGGAAAAAGGACTTGAGACTCGGGTTTTCACATTTTTTGCTGACTCGTGTCAGAATTGCGTCTCTCTTGTCAAAGACTCGGGCACTGACTCAATTTCTGGGCCACTGACTCGAGTCTGGGTCTGTGTGCTTCTGTGTCATGCAAAACACCCCCTGCAGCGATTTAAGCAGCCCTAAAGACGCACCTTTTATTTATTTAGAGGATTTCTGGGGGTTTCCCATGCATTTAAATTAATTTTGCATTGCATAATGGTTCCATCCTGATACAACTCACTCCTTTTTTTCTTTTTGCTGATCCCATCTGGGATTTAGACCAGGGGTTTCTGACTCCCCATATATCTGTGTTAGCCAACTGAGCTATTCTAGCCCACATGAGTACCTGAACAAAGGGAGGGGATATAGCTACCAAAAGGGAGCTATTTCAACAGAGGCAATTTGCAAAGCGGCAGGAAATATTAAGCTATAATTAAAAAGAAAACAGGCTTGATATCACCACATAATGGATTGTTCTTAATGTTTAGCAAAGCAACACCTCTACTTTGGAATATAAGACTATTTCACAGATAAGTCGAGGGCAGGTTTTCAGGCAAAAATCATGGAGTGTTCCATGACCCTCAGATAAGATGGGTGTAAATCTTGGGGAATGGTGCTTGTGAGGAGGAGCTTGCCCTGGAGACTGATTGCCTTGGAACTTGATTGAAAGGGCATAAAGAAGTTGTGCCACAGTTTTTGTAGAGATCTACAAGGTGCTTGTACAGTACTGTGTGCCTTTCCCCACTTCTGTGCAATGGAATAGCCCAGAGGGAGGGAGGGAAGGAGGAAATAGGAAGGATGGAGAATTTGAAATTGTACAGAACTGTGTTTGGCAGGCTTTAAGACCCAGCAATAGCCTGTCTGGCAGCCAGGCAGGAGGACATGGCAGCTGGAAAGGAGGAAGATTTTTAGACTGACAAAATGGAGGGAAACCATCACAATAATTGCTCTGCATTCTCCCCCTGCCTGGTTCTCCTCTGGGTTTTGACTGCCTCCTGCTTGCTGCTTCTCCTGCTCTAACTTGCGGATAGGACAAGGAGATTATGCACACTTCATTTTCAGGTACAAATTTCTCACCCTGCTTTAAGAATTTGTCCCTTTGTTCCTTTGCATCAGAAGTTAGCATGGAGTAATGGTTAGAATCAGAGGCATCATCCTAACGAAACAGGGCGGGACCCCGTTCCGGTAGTTCCGGGGAGAGCGGGAACGGAGCAGCAGCGCGCGGCAGACTCCGCACGTTTTTTTTGGCCACCCGCCCGCCCCTGCACCTGGATCGCTCTGTAAGAGAGCTCTTCCGGGCGCAGGGAAGCGTTGCCGGGTGCTGCAATGGGGCGGGGAGCTACAGCTCACCTGACCGTCCCCGTGGCATTCCGGATCCTGGTGCCAGCAGCGTTCCAGTTGCTGGCGCCAGTGAATGATGTCACTGGTTAGAATGCTGGACTTGAATCACAAACCTTGGTTAATTGGCCAGTAATTTATGAACCAGCAAAAGACATTGGACACAAGTCAAAATGACTCGCGAACTTCCCCAAGTCAAGTCAAGTCGCACGCTATGATTCATAAGAGCACAATCCTAAACTAGAGTTAGGCTGGCATAAACTAAGCCACAAGAGCCACCATGAAGTGTTTTGGACCACTCTCAGAATCAGGGAGGATGGTACACATTTGTGTGCTGGCCCCTCTGACTCTGACAGGGGTCCAAACAACACTTTACGATGTGCCTTGTGCTGGACAAACTTTGCTGGTTTAGTTTATGCCGGTCTAACTCAGTTTAGGAGTTAAACTTGGTCACATTGCAGGGGGTGGAGATTTACAACTTGACCATGACTCGATGACTCATTCCTAACACTGCTAAAAGGAAACTGATAATATACCATTTGCATGCATGCCTAAACAAACCTTCTATATTAAGATTTCCCATGAAGAATGGGAATTCTAAGAGCACAATCCTAAACTGGAGTTAGGCAGGCACAAACTAAGCCAGCAAAGTTTGGCCAGCACAAGGGCCACCATAAAGCGTTTTTGGACTATTCTAGGAGTCAGGGACGATGGCTCATGTCTGTGGACTGGCCTCTCTGACTCTGAGAGTGGTCCAAACATACTTTATGGTGTCCCTTGTGCTGGCCAAACTTTGCTGGCTTAGCTTATGCAGCCCTCAGTTAAGAATTCATACCTTCTTCATCAGTGGGTCTCAAACTTTTTATCACTGAGACCCACATTTTAGTGCTTGGGACCCACAAGAAGTGATGTCATGGCCGGAAGTGCTGTCATTGTGATGCCAAAGCCTGGAGCTTTCCTGAGAATGCAGCAATAATTTGAGTTATTTCTCAACCATTTTCCAATAGCAAAGTGAATCAGAAAGAAAATAGCCTATTTACACCCTTGACACAAGCAAAACAACCACATAGCCCTCCCCCTTTCCAGGGGGAAAGATTCCATCCTCCCATATTTTCAATATGGCTTAGATGCTTCGCAACCCACCTGAAATTGGCTCGCGACCCTCTGGTGGGTCCTGACCCACAGTTTGGGAACCATTGTTCTATATTAAGAATTCTCCATTGCAGATCCTTCTATCAACCATATAGGACTATGTGTGTAACGTTCCTGTAACTAACTGCCTCCAGCCCTCAAAATGAGCATAGTTCCCAACTTTAAAACATCAAATAAGACCTAGTTGGGAAATACTGTAATACTTCAGATTGAAGAATAATAAAGCGATAATCCTACTTCAATTTGACAAGCTACAATGGTTATATAAGTTTCTTAGTTTCACTATCAATATTCATCAAGTGTGGCTAAAGGAAGCCTTTAGAGGCATGACAAAAATAGAAAATTTCCATCCACTCTAACTCATGACTGCCCAGATCCCACTGTCGATGTCATGGTTAGCGCAGAGGTCACAGAGCATACCCTTCATTGTAAGGACTAAAACTTATATGCAAAAAGAAAACAATAAAAAGCTTTGATTGCTAAGTGTACTACACATATGACAAATGCAAATGAATATTAAAAAAAAATACCCGCATAGCTTCAGCAATGGATCAGCTTGTTGCACCTCCCTTATCCAAGCAGTTGTCATGATTTTAATATATTCTTTTTCTTAACACAAATCATAACTAACTTGTGAAATTCACTGCTACAGAATGTAATGATGCCCAATAGCTTAATGCATTGGGGGGGGGGGAGAGAGGATTAGACAAATTCATGGAGTTCCATCAACAGCAGTGGCAGGTCAATGTTTGGAAGCAGTTAACTTCTGCAACAACCTGCTAGCACAAACAATGGGATATAGTGTTGTGTATTTGTGTAAATAGTAGCAGAGTTGGGGGCTTGGAGACC
>JAJKFI010000024.1:1161327-1210625 GCA_029204185.1 Lerista edwardsae | reverse complement strand
ATGCCAGTTTCTACCAGTTCTGGACTGTGAGATGTGAAACTGCAACATATAGTTGGCAAAATCTTGCCGACATCATTATGCACTGCTTATAACAGTGATGGCGAACCT
The DNA here is from genome assembly GCA_029204185.1 of Lerista edwardsae. NCBI lineage: Eukaryota > Metazoa > Chordata > Lepidosauria > Squamata > Scincidae > Lerista > Lerista edwardsae. The sequence goes on along the minus strand of JAJKFI010000024.1, from coordinate 1,210,517 downwards.
ATGACACACATGTTGGAGGTGACCCGGCACAACGTTTTGGGTGACACGCTGGAGTTCACCAACACCCAACAACAACTGAGTTTGTTTTACTAGTATTTCATTTTTGTAACCATTTGGTGTTTCTTTATATAATGCATACCAGGGACGTGGTGGTGCTGCGGGTTAAACCGCTGAGCTGAGCTTGTTAACCGGAAGGTTGGCAGTTCAAGACCATGCGACGGAGTGAGCAACTCCACTTGTCCCAGCTCCTGCTTGTCCCAGCTCCTGCCAACCTAGCAGTTAGAAAGCATGTAAAAATGTGAGTAGATAAATAGGTACCACTTTGGTGGGAAGGTAATGGTGTTCTGTGCGCTTCGGCATATAGTCATGCTGACCACATGACCACGGAAACTTGTCCTCAGACAAACGCCGGCTCTTCAGCTTAGAAACAGAGATGAGCACCGCCCCCTACAGTCGGTCACGACTAGACCATTCAGTCGTGGTAAAGGGAATGGGAAACCTTTACCTTTAACCCTTTTTATATAATGCATAGCTCCACACATGATTGGGATGTATTTTTTTAAAAAAAGAAATGAATATGTAAATCATTATTTCTCTTTTGTTGGCGGTACGGAGTGACACACCAGCAGAGTCAAGTGAGGCATTTTTGACACAGCGAGCCTAAAAGGTTCACCATCACTGGCTTATAAGCTTCTGCAGCAGGTCCCTGTTATAAGTTTCCCTGTTAGTTGCTCTGCATTTAAGTCCTCTGCATTTGTTGAGGAACTAGACAGAAGTGTTCCTCACACTTGTCCTTTACTGTTGTAGTCCTTCCTGTGCAACATCCTCAAGCTTTTTAAAGAGTCACCCCTTGGATTTTGTAGTTGCTGGGCCTGCAGCCTCCTTTTTTTCACCCTCCAAGCACTTAAGGGACATGATTATTTCTTACAGTACAGTCATCCCCCCATATCCATGGGGGTTCTGTTCCAGGATTCAGAAAACCGCAGATATGGGAAGATAACTCCACACCCATTACAGTATTTTTGCTTTGCATCCGTAGTGATAGCAGCATGGATCTCTTTGCTTACACTGACGAAATTGCTTGCTTGAATTGAAGAATTCTTGCTTAAACTAAAGAACATGATGTACAGGCACAGAGCCTGCATGCAAAAGGGAGACTAACAAATGTTAACAGGAAGCAGATCTGCTTAGTGCCTAGTAATCACTTTCCATGTCCCCTCTTCCTGTATATTACCTAGTGCACTAAGAATACTTTAATCTGCCCCTTGAAAGGGCACAATAACATACTTAGGGCTCAATCCTGAGCTCTCCAGCCTGGGCAGTACGTGTGTACCACCCAGTGATGTCATTCAGGGGGAACGGACCAGAACAGGCGTTCCGGATCCTAACGGGCTCCGTGGCTGGTTCCAGGTTCCCGACAAGTGCCAATCAAAAGTGAGTTCCTGTTCCTAAATCATTTGAATGACACCACTGGTACCACCCATGCTGATGTTGCAAACATGCTGTAAGGCACATCCATCGCAGGTGATAAGGGCTTACCTGCACTGCTGCAGCCCTGGAGCTCAGCACCGGCAATGCAGCACCAGCAGCTGGTAAGTAAACCTGCTGCTGGCATTGCGCCAATTCCAGGTGGGGCAAGAAGGTGGATTGGGGGAGGGGTGGAGGCAGTGGTGTCATTCAAATGATTTAGGAACAGGAACTCACTTTCGATTGGCACTTGTCGGGAACCCGGAACCAGCCACGGAGCCCGTTAGGATCCGGAACGCCCGTTCTGGTCCGTTCCCCTTGAATGACATCACTGGGTGGGGGGACTGGCAGCAACGTTTATCACGAGATCCAGATCTCCATGTTAGCCGTGCAGCCCGACGCCCTCGTGTCTGCGCCGGTTAAATAGCTGGCGCAGACGTAAGGAGACCCATTGGCAGATCTCCGGGTTTACCCGGGGGAAGGGGACAAATGTCCCTTTCTTGTGAGGTGCCTCCAGCGGCTGCCTGGCTGCCGCTAGATGAAGGGTAGCTATTTGGCTACCGCTGCACAAGCAAGGCAGCACAGGATTGGGCTGTTAATCATCCTCTAAAAAGATACGTTAAAATAATCCTCTTGCATTTTCTGGGCAAATATCAACCTCAGACATGTAACATGCGTCTTCCAAATTAATGTGCCATAAAGCGTTAAATTGACTATCCATTCTATAATTCCCACCCAGAGGGCCCTGCCTTACATTTGATGCCAAATACCTGTATGTAACTAGCAACCAGGACAAGACATATTCCCTTCCAAGTTTGTATCTTAAGTAATCCACCACCCAGAATTGGGTAGATCCTTACAAATACTGTCGTTGTTTGGGGGCTAATTACATCAGGCCTGCCTCAGAAACCAATCAGATATCTTATCCAAACAGGCCAATAGTCACATCTCCTTTGGCTCTCAAGAAAGCTTGTGAAGACTTCCCAGTTTAGGATGGCGTTTGGAATCCGGAAGGGCTGACAAAATGATAATTGATTGCTGCTTACTTGGAATGTTTGTTTTAGGAGACTGTTCAGCTAAATGGACTTCTTTTGTATTCTATTGGTGGCTTATAAGGACACAAAAACCTTCTTGTTCAGACCCAAGATCCACCTACTCCATATCCTTGTTCCCACAGTGGCTAATCTAATCTGATGTTTCTGGACAACCACACGCAGGGCATGAAGACAACATCCTTCCCACTGTTTTTCAGTAGCTGCTGTGCAGTGATTCAGAGCATTCAGGTTCTTGTAAAGCCATTATCATAATACCCATTGATAGCCATTTTCTTCCATGAATTTCTCTAATCCCTTTGTTAGCTATCTAATAGCCATCCCCTCACCCAATAGTGTAGCCAGAAGGGGCATTGCGCAGGCATTGTATTTATTTTTGTTTATTTATCTGAAGAATTTATACCCCGCCTTTCCCATGCTGAAGCAAATGCCCAAGGTGGCTTACAGAGAACAACAAAATACAGTGTAACCACAAAAAGTAAAACACACACTGACACAAGGGGGGAAGAGACACTTATATGGCATACTGTGGCACGTGCCATACGCACCATGCTGTCCCGTCCCCATCGCCTGGTGAAACTTCTGCACACTCCTTTGATAGCAAGTTTCATAAATTATAAGTAGAGGTGTCTGAAAATGGTGTGGGGTTGTTGGGTTTTTTTAGATTTTGTTATTTTAAAGGCAGAAAGCAGTGTTCTGTGTACAGAACACTTTAGAGTACAATCCTGGAGTTAGGCCAGCACAGTTAGGCCAGCAAAGTTTGGCCGGCACAAGGAACACCATAAAAGCATGTTTGGATCACTTTCGGAGTCCAGGAGATACTCTTCCGCACATCCTCCGCACATCCTCCGCACATCCTTGGAGTAGTCCAAGCATACTTTACGGTATCCCTTGTGCCAGGCAAACTTTGCTGGCCTAGCTTTGCCAGCCTAACAAGGTTGCACTCTTAAAAGTATATTAGGTAGGTGATATAGTGTCAGGGACGTGGTGGCGCAGTGGGTTAATCTGCTGCTGCTGGGCTTTCTGACCGAAAGTTTGGGACTTCAAGACTGCACGACTGAGTAAGCTCCCGTTGCTTGTCCCAGCTCCTGCCAACCTAGCAGTTCAAAAGCATGGAAAAATGCAAGTAGATAAATAGGGACCACTTCGGTGGGAAGGTAATGGTGTTCCGTGCACTACGGCGTATAGTCATGCCGGCCACATGACCACGGAAGCTTGTCCTCGGACAAAATGCTGGCTTTACAGGCTTAGAAACTGAGATGAGCACCACCCTCTACAATCGGTCATGACTAGACCATTCGGTCATGGGGAAACCTTTACCTTTACAGTGTCAGCAGATGCCGCTGCAGTAGTATTTCTAATAGGAAAAGTAATCTATTTTACTTCAATCTACTTTACTTAAAAGTAATCTACTTTACCTTAAACACCAAAATGCAGCGTTCAGATATTTTAACACTAAAAAGGTGGTATTTTGTGTTTTTATGTGTTTTTAACAACCACAAAAAAAAATCCTAATTATGATTTTATTACTTATGGTTTTGGCTTCCATGAAACACAATAAAAATAAAAGGAATCCCAAATAAACCTGTCTCTAAAACATCCATTAGGTCCCCACCATGCAAGTCTCTTTGACATGCCTAGAGGAACTGATTAGAAGACAAAACATATTCCCAGTTCTGCTGGGTTTTGAGCAGTGATGGGATCAGCTAACGATGGGGGAATGCTGGGCGGGCAGCAGGAAGGCTGGGTGGGACTTCCGGATGATTGACAGCCCGTCCGTCCGGGTCCGCCGCCTGCCCGCCCGCCGCACGGGCTGCCCTGGCCTCGGAGGGGGCGCCCGCTCGCCAGGGGGACGGGTGGGGGCCCCCGGGTGCCAGGGCGCGCTGCGGCGGGGCACGCCACCCGGGGGCAGCCCGGGTGCCCAGCTATATTCTAGCTGTAACATTTATTTGTTTGGGTTTGTTGCAGACTGACTTCTGGACAGAGGTTTAAGCATTTTATACTCATAATACCTGTATTAAGGACCAAATCCTATTCAACTTTCCAGCACCAATGCAGCTGTAGTGCAGCCCTGAGGTAAGGGAACTGAGTCGTCTTCTATTTATTTATTTTATTTATTTGAAGAATATGTACCCTGCTTTTCCCATGCCAAAGCAAATGCCCAAGGCGGCTTACCAAAAGTACTATGTAACCACAATAAGTAAAACATTAAGAAGGGGAAAAAACAAAAACATTAAACATTAAACATTTAACGGGAACACAGAGAATGTTCAAGAAAGAAGCTAGACCAGTGGTTCCCAACCTTTTTTTGGCCATGCCCCACCTAAGCATCTCTAAAATCCTGATGCCCCCCCATGACATATTTCTTATTCAAAAAATGAACGCCTATTCACATGGAGGAAGTCTAAAAGGCCATTAACTTGGTTGAAACAAGGTTCCAAAGAACATGGCATCCATGAAAGAGAAAAATAAAAGATAGCACAGAAAGAGGGAAATTTTAAAAAAATTCTTAGCTTAATTTATGAATAATAAGATATAAGAACAACTAGCGGGCTTTCAAATTCACTGTTAATAACTCAAAAAAATTTCAAAAAATTCACTGTTAATAGTTTATTCTCGAATTGCCCCCCTTAAGAATCAAATTGCCCCCTTGTGGGGGGGGTGCCCCACGTTGGGAACCACTGAGCTAGACCCAATTCTCCTCATCAGGCCCTTTAGCGGGTGGGAAAACAATTGACCAGCGGAGTAAACAAATGACGACAGTCAGCTATTATGCAAAGGCCAGATGAAATAGGTATGATTTGAGCCCTCTCCGAAAGGCCATGAGGGAATGTGTAGTTCTTAATTCTTCTGGAAGGGAGTTCCATGACTGTTCCAACCCCACTGCAGGACACGCTCGCGCGTGCACACACACGCACGCACACACAGACCGTGATGCAGTTGCGCTGGCTATCGAAAGTTAGGACTGGACTGTTTATTTCTTTATTTTCAGAGGATGCATAATTGTATGAAGCATTAGGAAAAGTCTAATGAGTGCATATTATAGCTATCTACCCACACACCTTCCTAAACCATTTATCCTTACATGTTATTGGCTCTTCAATAATGCATCGATCCCAGAAGGGAAGTAAGAAAAGGTATTCTGTTTTCCTTTCTTAAATTTACTGATATGTTTATTGTGTCTGCTGAGTAACGGTGTTGACCCCAAATAAACTGGTAAGTACAGTACAAGCATGCCCTGGTATCCACCGATTCAATATCCAGTTTCGGTTATCCACAGACACCTATCAAAAAGATGGGGAACGTTCAACAAATCTCTTTTTTACCTTGTTGCAACAAAACCACTGATGTTCCCCTATCTTTAAAAAGGCAACCCCAGCATCCACAGTGGGGTTCAGAATGGAACCCCAGCAGATACCAGAGCAGATACCGGAGCAGATACTGGAGCATGCCTGTATAAACAAGAAAACATAGAAAGAGACTAGATTCCGAGTTCTACAATTTTGCTGCCCGCTCCTCAGAACCAAGAGGAAAATCCTTGTTGCAGGCCTTTGATTGCAGTCACCAACACTTAGAGCAGCACCTATATGTGGTGCGCTAGTCCAGGGGTCTCCAAACTTTTTAGCCAGAGGGCCATATCAAATATCTGGTAAAGTGTTGAGGGCTGAAAAAATAAATAAAGTTAAAATATAAAATAAAGTTAAATATAAAATATAGAGCGCAATCCTCACCTGGAGTTAGGTTGGCAGAGTTAGGCCAGCAAAGTTTGGCTGGCAAAAGGGACAGTGTAAAGTATGTTTGGACCAAGACATGTGCCATCCCTCCCTGGTCCAAATGTGATTTACGGTGTCCCTTGTGCCGGCCAAACTTTGCTGGCCTAACTGTGCCGGCCTAACTCCAGGTTAGGATTGTGCTCTTAAATAAAAAAAATTAGAGACAGAGTTTACATGAATAAATGAATGGGCTCAAACTTCCAGGGTTCCTCCAAGCAGCCAACGCACACCACACACTTTATCGGACTCCCATTCCCCCACTCCACAAGTAGCTTACTTATAGGTGCTAAATATGTCCAAACCAGCAGATCACAGGAAGCACCCAGAGAATGATCTGAGGGATGGTGCGGCCTCCGTGATCCGCATAAAACTGACTAGGGCCTTCAGAGCGTCTAAAAACATCACTTCTGGGTCTTTGGGAGAACCAGGAAGTTGCTATTTTCAGCCTTTTGGAGGCATTCTGAGGGTCAGGGGGGCACGTGGCCTCCCTGGCCCCCAGAACACCCTCCACACACACCAGAGCGCAACTTCGAGGGTGCAGCCCATGCCAACAAGGTCAGGAGGGCCAGAGGTTCATAGGGAACCAGAGGCTTCTCCAGTGGAGTCATCCAAATGATTTAGGAACAGGTACTCAGTTTTGATTGGCAATTGTCGGGGTCCGCCCACTGGAAGTGACATCATAAGCCGGAAGTGATGTCGTGGCAGGAAGTGAGGTCATAGCCGGAAGTGATGTCATGATGCCACCGCCGCCATGCTGCCTGCCTGCCTGCCTGCCTGCCTCCTCACAGAAAGTGCAGGTAATGGCTGCGGGCGTGCAGTACGCATGCGCAGCTGCTGAGCCAACGGGGCCAGCTTCGAATGGGCGGGGCCAGCTCAAATGCTAGGAACCGGTACGCACGTAGTGGTGCGTAGTGGGTGCATGACATCACTGGGCTTGTCACAGGCCGGATAGAGGCTCTCCAGCGGCCATATCTGGCCCTTGGGCTGGGGTTTGAAGACCCCTGCTCTAATCCTACGTGTGTCTATTCAGAAGTAAGCCCCACTGAGTTTAATGGGACAAACTCTTATGTATGTATAGGATTGCAGTGTTTGCCAATGGAGCATGTACTATGTTGGGAGGGGGCAACCTGGAAGTGAACCAGAGGAAAGTAAAAAAATTTTTTACTTTTAGGCCTCCTTGTTGCCTGTGGGTCTCTCAGGACCAATGCCAGCTGTTTCAGCCTGTAGCAGCTTTTGCAGCAGGCTGGAGGTTCTTTGGCATCTGGAAGGAGCAAGTCCAGTCCAAGACTGGATTAGTAAGATTAGTAAGGGGGTAAGACTGTTTATTACAAGACAAAGACAAACAAAAGAAAACTTGCACAGTGCTGACAGGGTGGTGTGAAGGTGTCGAGAGTCAAGGGCTACTGTTAAGGTAGAGCAGGTTTATATGGAGAAGTGCTCCCTTAAGCACTTATATGGGGAAGTGCTCCCTTAATTGGCGGGAATTCAGCAAATGATGGAGGAGTGGAACTGAGGCAGGGGTGATTAGGCTGCGAGCAGGTGGAAACAAGGATGTTCCCACGGCCAGTGAGAGTGGGCCATCGCCACAGGTGATAGTAATCAGGCCCAGGATGGCCTTGGTCCAATCCACAGTGGCCAGGGCCCTTCGTTTATGGCCAAGTCTTGGTTTATGGCCAAGTTAGGGCTGGACTGTTTATTTCCTTTATTTTCAGAGGATGCATAAATTGTATGAAGCATTAGGAAAAGTCTAATGAGTGCATATTATAGCTATCTACCCACACATAGTCAAAGCGATGGTTTTCCCAGTAGCAATGTATGGCTGTGAGAGCTGGACCATAAGAAAGGCGGAGCGCCGAAGAATAGATGCTTTCGAATTATGGTGCTGGAGAAGACTCTTGAGAGTCCCCTGGACTGCAAGGAGGTCCAATCGGTCCATCCTCCAGGAAGTCAAGGCTGATTGCTCCCTGGAAGGATTGTAGCTCCAATACTTTGGCCACCTCATGAGAAGAGAGGACTCTTTAGAAAAGACCCTCATGCTGGGAAAGATTGAAGGCAAAAGGAGAAGGGGGCAGCAGAGAATGAGATGGTTAGATAGTGTCACCGAAGCGATGAACATGAAATTGGGCGAACTTCGGAAGCTAGTGGAGGACAGGGAGGCCTGGCGTGCTGTGGTCCATGGGGTCGTGAAGAGTCGGACACGACTTAGCGACTGAACAACAACAATCCACACATCTTCCTAAACCGTTTATCCTTATATGTTGTTGGCTCTTCAATAATGCATCGATCCCAGAAGGGAAGTAAGAAAAGGTATTCTGTTTTCCTTTCTTAAATTTACTGATATGTTTATTGTGTCTGCTGAGTAACAGTGTTGACCCCAAATAAACTGGTAAGTACAGTACAAGCATGCCCTGGTATCCACCGATTCAATATCCAGTTTCGGTTATCCACAGACACCTTGGTTTATGGCCAAGTCTCTGCTGCCTCCCATAGCAACAGAACCGTCAAGGACCCTGGGTTCTGGGAGGCAGACAGACAGTTTCTGAGCCCTGCACACCAGCCCTGTAGCTGGCATAAGATCAAGGGAAGGAAAGGGACAGACTGAGTGGGAAACAGGTCAGATCCTGGTGATATTCGCTGCCACCAGGAGAATCCATTCCCTCCCTCCTCCAACTGCCCCCTGTCTTCTCTCCTCCCCACCCATGATGTACTGTACCTCTGCCTCCAATTTATCAATCAGCATGGCCTGGGCTTTTTGGTGGTGGGACTGCAGAGCTACCACCACTTTCTGGCAGAATGGCCCGGAAGTGGCACGATATTCATGCCATTCCATCAGGAGATAACACTGTCATAAAAGGCCCAAAGGGTTAGGTCATAGGCCCCATTTAAACTAATGGCACTCAAGAGAGCCATGACTAATTCATCTGGTGGATTTCAGCTGTGCTTAGTCTTGACTAATTTTATATGGATGCATCCACATCCATGGGAGCTTGCAAACAATAAACCAGCAAAGAACAACAATAATTATGTAAAAGAGGTTACATGGTTCAAAGTAATATTAAGAAACACAATATCCTGGAGAGGCATCAAATCATCTTTGCTGTCCATTGAAAAGTAAGCCGTAACGGGGCCAGGAATATTGCTTTGGCTAGTTTTGGATATGGAAAGGGCATATCATATGGAAAGAGTATTTTATTCTCAGAGTCGTTTTAATTAGTTTTTGCTAAATACCAATTATGATCTAATCTGCTTTCCCCCTATCTGTTTGGAATAGGATGTCAACATACAATTTAAAAACAAATGAGTGTCCCAGCAGTATCAAATGGATGGATGTAGTGTTTATCCTTCAGAAAGATTTACTACCACCCCAAACACACACATGCACAGGTTCTCCCTTCAATGCATATAATTTTGGACATCTCACACTAATCTCTCCCGGGAGTGCTCATTTGTTAAGAAATGTGCCTTATTTTATAACCTGCAGAAGCAGAGTGCAATGTAGGTCAGGACTCGATCAGAGCTGTGGGCTGAACTGAACTGCATTGTTAGATGCTGACAATTTCTTCCACCATACCAGCCTGTCTTTAATTGGGATGCCTTTTTCTAGCGGTGCAGTACCCTGTAGGCAAACATGAGTTTTGTGTGGCTGGAAAAGGATAGAGGTGCATTTGAGGGTCCTTCAAGCTGCCTTAGCCACAGGGGTTCTTTTGTGATGAAAGGCAGACAGGTGAACAGTCAGAGACGGCAGATGGTTCAGCTATATTTGGATAGTTTATTCAGAGAAATATGTAATTGCAAAGATGAGATTGCAGGCAACAATTAAACAACTCAGAAAACGATTATTTAGCAAATTCTACTTGAATGCTCTTAGACAAGAACATAAGAAGAGCCCTGCTGGATCAGGCCAAAGGCCCATCTAGTCCAACTTCCTGTATCTCACACTGGCCCACCAGGTGCCCCAGGAAGTGCACGAGACAACAAGATGCTTGCATCCTGTGGCCACTCCCTTGCACCCGGCACTCTGAAGTAGCCTACTACTAATGTAAAGAGGTTGCACAAAGCATCATGGCCTATAACCCAGGATGGACTTTTCCTCCAGAAATCTGACCAGTCCTCTTTTAAAGGCATCTAGGCCAGATGCCATCACCACCTCCTGTGGCAACAAGTTCCACAGATTAATTACCCGCTGGGTAGAAAGGGAATGGGTATATATTGCATACCCCATGTGGGTCAGACCTTTAAATCAAAACAGAGTTCAAAAGTTGAGGAACATCCTTCCTAATTAAATCACTAGCAGCTTCTGTGTTCAGTGGTTTCCGAAAAATGTCTTCATTATTTATATCAGTAATTTCACCACTTTTTGATAGCACAGTAGTTTCTGCAAACATAGCAGACAGCAAGATCTTGTCTACTTGACACATCCTCCAAAGTCCAGCAAACTTTTATTATCACAGGCAGTAGACCTTGTGTGCTGATGGAAACTTTCAATATCCCAAATAAAAGGCCTTTCTGCAAGCAAGCCTAAACTTGCCGCTTTATGTCAGATGGGAGGTGACAGGTCTTTGAAATCAACTATGGCTTGGATATCTGCCAGAAGGATATAGACAAAGACCCACAGATATACCTTTTTTTTTTTTTTTTTTTTTGCAGTTTCAGCAACCATTCAGTGCAGTTACTTCAATGTCTTCCTACATTCTGCAGAAGCCAAAACGGTTGCAAGAGGTAACTGTCAAAACATGTGAAATAGCTTCTCTGCAGTTTCAGAAGCAATGCTTCCTCAAAGCCAGAGGAAAATCATCAGAGACATGCAAGTGTGCATGATCACACCATCAGTGGCAGCACATCTCAGAAGCCATACCCTAGGCCAGACTAGTGAGGAATGTAGCTGAGTTCATCAAGAAGGAAAAACAGAGATGCCCACAAGCAGTTCAGTGCAAGATATTTTAGACACTGAAACATTCCAGAACTTTGAATCTGTCTAAATAAGGGAAGCCCTAAAGACAGGAAGAAAAACTGAGACTGTGGGTCCAAACATATCCAACTTTCCAGCGGATGTAGCAGTACCAATGGGTAGGGGGTGCTTTTGTTACTGCTTTTTGGCAGTTAAATCACCTTTTCATGGTTAAAATATCTGAGTAAAAACACAAAACGCTGCATTTTGGTGTTTAAGGTATTTTCCAGAAATTAAAATAGACTACTTTTCCAATGAAAGCCTTGATATGTATGTTATATATCATTGGAAAGGTCCTTTAATGCAGAATGCAGTGACATAAACCAGAGTGTAAAATCTTCACTCTATCAAACATTATGGCCAAAAACCCTGAAAACAAAAATTCAACTCTCATGTGAAAATGGCAGTTCATTAAAATTGTCTTTATGAGGACTCATAACCTTCAAGTTATATATCATTCGATGTAGAATTCTATACAGAATGCAATGAAACAAACTGTAGTGTGTCATCTTCATTTGAGCAAAAGGTATGGCTAAAAACCTAGAGAAAATGAAAATACAGTTGTGATGTCACTTCCTGTTGTGATGTCACTTCTGGGGCAACAGTTTGCCCTCTGCACTGGGCTACACTTTCATTAACTACGCCCCTGCCTCCATATTACTACCACTGAAGAGCTCTCAATCAGCTTGGCAGCCTGCTGTAACATGGGTGGTGGGCTGTACTGAGTTTGTTGGGTCACATGTTTGCTGGCATGTGTTTCTAGCACCATTTTTTTACTCTATTGCTTTGGAAATAAGCAGGGAAACTAGGAGAGCTTTAGGACTTCCAACAAAATTGAAGCACAAATTTAATACTGCCAATTATGGGTAACAAACAGCAATACTGAAAGAATCCTCTACATGAGCGTGTTGCAAGGGCTAGGAACAAAAAGCAAAGAATCTAGGGATGTTGGAGATCTTGTAGCTGATCAACTCATCTGGTCCTTTCCATTTGCTGAAAGCATTATTGGAAAAAGCTCTTCCCAGTGCCAAGATTTACTCCAGATGCAACTTAGGCTGCTTACAGTTAAAAAAACAAAAGAGTGTGTAATCTTACAAGCACTGAGCTATTGCCAAACTACATCTTAAAAGCAACCAAGCTCTTATTAGTCTGCAGAGAGACAGCTGTTGTCATCATCGTCAATGGTGTACCTATTTTGGCAAAGGATAAAAACATCCAAATGTTGTTCTGAAACTTCCTTCATAATACAAGTCAGAATGTTAGAAACAATTCTGACTTCACCTAATCAGATTGAGACTTCATAAATGACCACGTGTGTGACACCTTTCCATTCAGGTGCCTCTCTCTTTTCTAGGGTGTGAGTAACTGGAGCTTGTGTCCCTGATGAATGCGACATTTTCTGCTCACTTTCAGTATTTTTCAGGGCCTTTGGTGCCCTTGTGTAGGTTCACCATCCAAAAGCTGCTGAGGCATCATTTTTACGCACCTTTGTCTATGTGAAACTCCATTACTAAAGGGAGAACACATGGGTTTGTAGATTGGGTTTAAATTGTTATATACTGTTGTGCTGTTCATTGCTTTTCTAATAAAAAAACTGAAATGTTTAGTGAACAATAATAACTGGACACAGAATAAATGTGATATCTCATTACACTCTATCTGAAAATATTTTGCAGGCCATAAAGCATGGTTATTCAATGTAAAACAATAAAACCAAATTAATCTTTTTAAATGCCTGAAAGCTTGAAAATACAAATCCATTAATATCTATATTCCACACAATATAGTATGGGCACTAGTGAGATTAACACACTGATTTTAAGCTACATGTTAATTTAAATACATGTCTAAGTAAATAGTTCTTTCTTTTTTAAGTTTTATTAACTAGAACAAAAATATATTTTAAAAAATTTAAGCCATACATAGATACTTTATAAGACACAGGCAAGAGCGAAACAGTATATCCTACTTACATATCATTCTATTACTATCAAATTGAAATATCAGAATCAACAAAATGTATCTGCGACAGGCTTTCTTATACTATCTTATATTATCCAATTAATTCAATCAATCAATCAATCAATCAATCAACGGGTACTTATATACCGCTTTTCAACACGAAGTTCACAAAGCGGTTTACAGGTAAATAGTAATAATAATAAAGTTAAATGGCTCCCTGTCCCGAAGGGCTCACAATCTAAGAAAAAGGCAGACCACCAGCAACAGCCACTAGAAAGACTGTGCAGGGGTGAAGAGGGACAATTACTCTCCCCTGCTAAATATAAGAGGAACACCACTAGAAAAAGTGCCTCTTGCCCAGTTAGCAGGAACTCTTGCCCAGTTAGCAGGAAATTCCTCCATTACAGTTACTTTAATCTATTTCTATTAATTCTATTTAGCAAATTCATATATCATTAAGAGTGCAATCCTAAAGTGGAGTTAGGCCGGCATAAACTAAGGCAGCAAAGTTTGGCCAGCACAAGGGCCACCATAAAGCGTGTTTGGACTACTCTTTGAGTCAGGGAAGATGGATCACATCTGTGTGCTGACATCTCTGACTCCGAGAGTGGCTCAAACATACTTTACAGTGTCCCTTGTGCTGGCCAAACTTTGCCGGCTTAGCTTATGCCGGCCTAACTCACTTTAGGATTGCGCCAGCGGCGTCATGCTGCCGGAACGCTGGGCGGGAGGAACAGGTGAGCGGTAGCCTGCCTGTTGCGTACCGCTCCGTTTCGCCATCTTCCCCGCCCCCGGGGGCAGCATGACGCCGCTGGATTGCGCCCTATATCATTGTTCTCTCTCATATGCAAAAACTCAATAAATGGTTTCCAACTGTTCACAAAAAGATTTACTGACTTCTCTTTAAGTAAAATAATAAGTGTATCAATTTCTGCAAAGTCCAAAACTTTTGTCCACCATTCTTCAATCAAAGGTACAGTCAATCCTCGTTATCTTATAGGGTTAGGTCCCTGGGAAACCTAGTGGATACCAAGTGGATACTGTGGATAACCTAGTGGATACTGAGTGAGCAATCTAGGAACAGATGTTTTGCCGATGCTGCTTGATAGCCTCAGCGCATTCCATTAATAATTCATGACCAACATTGGGGCAGAGGAGTCTAGTGTGACCAGAAAGAGGCCGCAGGCAACTCAGAAGACTGCCTGCAGCCCTCCAAATGCAGCAGTTTTGCTGCTCAAAGGTAGGTATTTTTGGATGTATTCTTCACAGTCCCTATCTTTTTAAAGGGCACTCCCAGTATCTTTGGATTCATGGAATCCAGGAGATCCAGAAAGGAACCCGCAGGATATGGGGTGGTGGTGTATACCTGTACTTATTTTATGTACTCAGCATATGGTTTCTTTAGTGTCAGGGCATTCCATGAGTTTTATAACTCATGTGTTCATGTAAAATAAGCTATTCTACAATATGCAAATCTGTTCTAGTTGCATAATTTATGCAAGTCAGAGAATTCAGCTATTGTTAGTGAAAACTTTGGGTCACCTTGGTCTCACTTGGGTCAGTGTTGCAATTCAGAGTATATATAGTCCTGCCAATAGCAGATGATCCCAAAACAACTATTTTGTACTCTTTCTTTGATAGAAGCAATATGGAGGCCACCATTTGCTGAGGAATAGGTAAGTTTACTGCACCTGACTACATATTTTGGAATCACTGCCAATCCTCTTACTATACCTTACTGAAAAGGTCAAAAATGTGGTAAAAATTAATAACCACCAAGGAGGCAAGATGATCTGTGACAGCTTCCCAATTGCAAATTATATCTATCTAGAGAAATAGCAAAATGACAATGAGCTATCGAGACTAATGAGTTTTAAAAACCAGGCTGATAGAGGAGTGATCCTAAAGGGACTGATTTTTTTCTTTGCCGTTTCAAACACAAGCATAACCTTGTTTTTTGCTGATTAGATAGTTATTTTATCAGAACTCAGAAGAGAGAAGTATAGACGATGAAGCTCAGCTAGATGGCCCTAAATGAATGCAGACAGCAGTAGGCATAGGTCAGGTGGATTACTGTGATTGATGCTCCTGCAGGAATACTGAATAATGTCTCATTCCAGCGAGATGGCACATTTTTATGCAGCACCTCTGAATTGCAGCAGCAGCGAGAGATGGGTGAAATATTTCAGAATGAATTAAGGAGGTCTCAGATGGTTTTGTAAGATTTGGTCATTAGGTTGACTGTGAAAAGTTGCCTATATACAAGAAACGCCAGCTGCATCTAAAGCTGATCCTGGGTGTAGTGGTGGTTGTAGTACAGTGGTATTCAAATTGTGGGTCAGGACCCACTTGGTAGGTTGCGACATGATGTCAGGTGGGTTGCAAAAAGCTGGGAGCAGCCATCTTGGAAACTGCAGACCTTACTCTTGTTATATTCCTTTAGTGAGTGTTAACAGTTTGAACTGAGGGTGTTTTTTTTTAATTTTTGTTCTTAGTTCGGTGCTTTTACATCATATTTTGCCCTAATCTTGCTTTCCATCAGGGACGTTTCGTGGTTGTACAATTGCTGCAGTCCAAGAATGTGAATTTGCATTTCAGGAGTGTCATTTTATTATGTTACAATGACAGCACTTCCTGCTGGAGGATGTCACTTCCTGCCACAACATCACTTCCAGTTTAATGACATCAATTCCGGTGGGCCCCGACACGAGTGCCATTCTGAAAAGTGGGTCCCAGTCTAAAAATTTTGAATACCCCTGTTGTAGTAGATAGCTAGAAAGTCAGCTTCTTCCATGATGTGTTACACATATTCAATATTAATTCAATGAGGACATTACCTATTTTTCACATTTTTATTTCACACTTCCTCCAAGGAGCTCAAGGTGGTGTACATGCAGAGGCATATCCGCCCTGGGGCACAACAGGGCATGGGCCTTGGGTGCAACTGGAGGGGGGCACCAGCACATCTGCTCCCGTCAGGAAGCACTTGGAGCCCATGCACTCTTTCAACTGTGGCTGAGGCGATTTTGCCTGAGCTGCAGATGGCAGCAAAAGGTAAAGGTATAGATTTCCCCACGACCGAATGGTCTAGTTATGACCAACTGTAGGGGGCGGTGCTCATTTCCATTTGAAAGCCTGTAGAGCCTGCGTTTTGTCCGAGGACAAGCTTTCGTGGTCATGTGGCCAGCATGACTATATGCTGTAATGCACGGAATGCCGTTACCTTCCCACCGAAGTGGTACCTATTTATCTACTTGCATTTAGGTGCTTTCGAACTGCTAGCTTGGCAGGAGCTGGGACAAGCAAGTGGAGCTCACTCTGTCACGCAGTCTTGAACTTCCAACCTTCTGGTCGGAAAGCCCAGCAGCAGCGGTTTAACCTGCTGCGCCACCACGTCAGATGGCAGTAGGCACTCCCAAATCAACTTGCCCAAGGTCACCCAGGAAGCTTCATGGCTGAGTGAGGATTTGAACCTGAATCTTGCAGGTCTAAGTCAGACTTCTGAACCACTATACCATCCTAATCTGTAACCATTTAGACTTCACTTTTAGTTTTAAAAGCACTCAAGATGGTTTACAAAATAGAGCTAAACAATCAGCAGTATCAATAAAGGCCATTATAAATAACAAATTTTAAAAGCAGATAAAAGTAAAAGTTACATACATATACAGTATGTCTTAGTAGGACTTTGTGTACTTTTCTCATCCTCATAAAAACAATGGATAGGGGACTGAACACGCTTGATAATCAAGTCAGATGCCTACCTTATTACAGAACACATGGGCATTGAAGCATTTGACAAATTTCTCATTAGCATGAACTAAACAACCAATCCACTGTATTTAACAAAAAGTTCAACAAAAAAGTTCACAAAGCAGTTTATAGATAAAAAAATAATAAAGTTAAATGGCTCCCTGCCCCCAAAAGGGCTCACAATCTAATAAAATGCAAAACACCACCACCACCAACAGCTACAAGAAAAGGCACTGTGCTGGAGTGAAGAAGGAGATACTCTCCCTCTGCTACATATTCTTATATGTTATTCTTGGAAAAACTGCCTCTTGTCTAGTTAGCATGGATTAGGCCCTCTATTAAGTACAAAGTTTGGCTCCAACCCAATAATTAATATAGTTCAAGTGTCCCACTTTTTCATAAGATCATTCAAAACAGGTTACAAATGTCACTGTGGTGTAAGACAGGCACATTTGGGAATAGTGGGAAGAGGGCAAAATGAGTAGAATGCTAAATGGCTCTACACCTCATTCTTAAGGTGCTGGGCCCCCGTAGAAGCAGAAGTCACTAGCACAGCTAGCTAGGGGGTGGAAGGGGCAGGCTGCCCCAGGTGCCAGCCCGTGCTTATCATGTGAGGGAGATGCCATGTGAGGTCAGCCAAGATCAATCAATCAATCAATCAACAGGTACTTATATACCGCTTTTCAACACAAAGTTCACAAAGCGGTTTACAGGCAATAGTAATAATAAAGTTAAATGGCTCCCTGTCCCAAAAGGGCTCACAATCTAAAAAAAGGCAGACCGCCAGCAACAGCCACTAGAAAGACTGCGCAGGGGTGAAGAGGGACAGTTACTCTCCCCCTGCTAAATATAAGAGGAACACCACTGGAAAAAGTGCCTCTTGTCCAGTTAGATGGCGGCCAGCCCCAGTATGACTGCTCACCTTTGCCTCTTTGCGCCCTCTTCTGGCCCCTTCCAGAGCCCCCCTTCCCAGCCAACCACAGCAGACCAAGTTCTGTACTCAGAGGTATGTTGCGACTCAGCAAAAGCGAGCAGCAGGTTCCCAATTTCATCCAACCATGGCAGACTTCCAAGCATCCTCCCTGCCCTCTACCCCCTTCCTCTGTGTATAATGTTCAGAGCTCGATTTCCAAGTGCCCACAATAACAGCAAAAATGTCCTAAAAATTCCAAAATTCCAAAGGAATTCCAAAAATTCCTTCCTCCTCCTTTGTCCTTTTTTTCCGCCTCTATGCACTTATTTCTTTAAAGTCTGAAAGTTCCAGAGGGAGGTTGCCGGACTGGGGAGGTTATCCTATCGTACTTCTTTGGTCCCCGTTTAAGCTCTCATCCCCAAGTCAGGCTTTAGGATGTTGATTTATTATTTAATTACACTACCATAGCGTCCACTCCTCCTCCTGCCACCACTGTGGCTACTACTACGATCACATTCCTTTGCCCCCCTTAGCCCCCTTTCTTCTCTGCTCCGTGTCTTTCCTCTTGTACTCCATCTTGTGCTGTGCAAGAGCTCAGCTGCCCATTTTGCAAACATGCCTGCTTCTTGGGATTGCTGGCTACCCCCTTCACCACGAATGGTTAACCATTAGGGGATTGGGCTGGGGAGACTGCAGAGGATTTCTGTGTAGGAGAACTGGGGCTTTATGCTGCCCAAATAATGGAAGAGTGGGAAAAAGGAACAACCTGGCTTTGCTTCTAAAAAGGGGCCCAGTGAAAAATTCCCTCGGGGGGGGGGGAGTACAATCCAAAAAGGCAATCGCTTTGCAGGTCCTGAATCTGGCAAATCATTAGAGGGGCCTACAAATTGGAAAGTGTTGCCAGCTCACCGCTAATTAATCAAGAATGGCAGGAAGCGCAAGCATGCAGGTGTGATCCTTTGCATATATTCATGGCACAGGCAGCTTCTACAAAAGCAGCTATTCTGTCGCCTACATGAGGAGCATGGTTCATGCACTGTGTAGTTTGTGCTGGCTGCAAAGAGAGGGAGGACTCTCACTTGTGCCTCTTCTTCTTCATACATAGTGTTTTGCCCCACTGTATTTTATTTATTTATTTATTTATTAACCTTTGATTGGCATACAACATACAACAATATAGCAATATACAAATGAAAATAAAATACATGACCAATGGCCAACCAAAGGGACCAAATAGTTATAACACATGTTCAGAAGTGCGGTCGGAGCGCTGGATATTAGTTTTGATGATGAGCATCAAAAAGAGAGCCAATTGATTGACTACATCAGGGTCCTCAGACTCAAGTAAAGATTTGAGGGTCATCTCTATTGTGTCCGCACCCAGCTTGTTCAAGAGAGGTTGAAAATAAAGCTCTCTGCTCTTAAGGTGCAAAGGACAATAAAAGAGTAAATGCACTAAGGTTTCAATGTTGATTTGTTGACAAGGACAAAGCCTTTCGGTATAAGGTACTCCTTTGAAACGTCCCCACAAAACTTCGGAGGGAAGTACATTGCAACGGGCCAACGTCATGGCCCTACGTCTTGAGGGGATATCCAGGATATACAAATAGGATGGTATTTGACCAATATTTGTTCGTAATTGGTGGGAAAGAGGCGAGCAACGAGTGTTGGCCATCTTCAGTAGATTGCGATCGTGCAGTTCTAATAATTTCCCCTTGATCAATCTAAAGGCTTCCATCTGGGGAACCGAGCCAATTAAATCTGGTTCAATCCCCAGTTCAACTAGTTTAGATGACCAAGGCTCCGCGGAGAAGAAAGAGTCCGACAGCATGCACTGGATCAGATCATTATCTGCCTGTGCATAGAAAACTGAAAGCCAGAACTTAGTCACGCGGATCCAAGCAACGGTTGCAATCATTCTTAAACCGGATTCTAAGCACAAAACTGCATATGGGACACAAGTCGGCACCCCGAGTATCTTTCTAAGAAAAAATGCCTGCACTTGTTCGATTGAGTAATTTAGATCTTGAATCCATAATGGTATACCATACAGAACAAGGGCAATGCATTTAGCTGAGAAAACTTTGATGGCCGCTGGAATAAATAATCCCCCTTTACTAAAGAAAAAGTTACAAATAGCCTGAGCAGATGAGGAAGCGGCCATACGCACATAATTGCGGTGTGCAGTCCAGGACAAATTATATGAAAAGTGGAAACCAAGGTACTTAAAAGATTTTACTTGTTCTATCTCCACCTTATTTAACCACCATTTCCTAGGCTTCCAAGTCCTGGCAAACACAAGGATTTTAGATTTCTCATAATTAAGTTGTAGCTTATTTCTCAAGAAATACTCGAGGCATTTATTTAATAACCTTTTAAGACCGATACAGGTGCGGGACATAATCACCGCATCGTCGGCGTAAAGAAGAATCGATACATGGCGATTACCCAATTTAGGGGGATGACCATTTGATAAGTCTAGACAGGGGGGCAGATCATTCAGAAATATATTAAACAAAATCGGGGCCAGCAAACAACCCTGTTTGACCCCTCTATTTGTGGAGAATTCCTTTGTTAAACTCCCCAAAGAGGAGGTGCGCACTTGGCACATATTGTTGGAATATAATCCCTTAATGAGGTGTAGTAGTCTATTGTCTATTCCAAGGTTTTGAAGTTTGTGCCAAAGTAGGTCCCTGTCCACACTGTCAAACGCCGATTTAAGATCGAGGAAGGCCACAAATACTTTAGATTTTTGATTGATGACATATTTAGAAGCCAGATGTTTTAATATAAGGCCATGGTCAATTGTTGATTTGCCTTTTGTGAAACCTATCTGCTCAGGCCGGATGATGTTATTTTGCTGGATCCATGAGAGTACCTTATTCAACAGGTACTTCGCATAAAGCTTACCAACAATTGACAAAAGGCTAATTGGCCTATAATTTGCTGGATTATGAGGATCCCTCTTTTTGTAAATTGGGACAATTATAGATTTAAGCCATGCGTTGGGAAAAAGTCCCGTGGAGTTGACAGCAGTAAATAATTTACCTAGCAAAGGCATCCAAAAGGGCAAGTCAGCCTTAATCCAATCCGCTGGGATGGCATCCACCCCAGCTGCTTTACCCAACTTAAGGCCT
This sequence comes from Lerista edwardsae, assembly GCA_029204185.1. Classification (NCBI taxonomy): domain Eukaryota; kingdom Metazoa; phylum Chordata; class Lepidosauria; order Squamata; family Scincidae; genus Lerista; species Lerista edwardsae. The sequence goes on along the minus strand of JAJKFI010000024.1, from coordinate 1,189,512 downwards.
TGGATAAGGTTGCTCCACTGTAGGAATGCCAATGGGACGTGGTGGTGCAGCGAGTTAATCCGCTGTTGCTGGGCTTTTATTTCCAATCGCAAGGTTGGGAGTTCAAGACTGCGTGATGGAGTGAGCTCCCGTTGCTTGTCCCAGCTCCTGCGAACCTAGCAGTTCGAAAGCGTCTAAATGCAAGTAGATAAATAGGGACCACTTCGGTGGGAAGGTAACAGTGTTCCTAGAGTCATGCCGGCCACATGACCACGGAAGCTTGTCCTTGGACAAAACGCCAGCTCTACAGGCTTTGAAACGGAGATGAGCACCGCCCCCTACAGTCGGTCACGACTAGACCATTTGGTCGTGGGGAAACCTTTACCTTTTTAGGAATGCCAAAGGCCTCCCTCCCACCCCATATGGGATACTCTGCTTTTGACTTGGCCACTGCCCTAAAATGGAACTCAAATAGCACTTGTGCTCTCACAACAGCCAGGCTTCTCCCCACATGTGCCACAATCTCACCACCACCACCACCACCACCACCACCACCACCACCATTGGGCTCAATTCTGTTTCACATTTTGGTGACATGTAAAACTGGAAGGTTCCACTTCCACCCTAGGCCTGCTGCAGAATGCCTAAATGTGTATATCTGAAGGAGGGATATCCACATGCCCATCTGTTGCTAGGTATTAATAGAAATTTCTGTTTCCAGGTTATATATGACGACTCTTTTTCAGGCTTGCCTGTTGTACAGCTGTGGCAGACAACCGGGGGGGGGGCGGGGGCAAGGTACGTACACCACCAACAATAGCATCTGAGTGAAAAACCTTAGCATGAACCAGTCCAGAAATCAAACCTCAAATCCTGTGCTTCTTCTCATAAGGTCTGGGCTAGAATAAAAGAGAACAAAATTTGTCTCCACTTCCTGGTGTCTCTTGAGGCTGGACTTTGTCCCTCACAGTGTCCATAGAAACAGGAGCTGCTCTGTGCGGAGGAGGAGGAAGAGGAGGAGGAGGAGAAAGAAAAGCCAGCAAGGCGTTTCTCCATCCCTGACATCTTGTTCTGTTGTAATGATTTCCTCTTGCTTGACTTCATATAAGCTGCTATGGGAGCCTTGTCAGTTGAAAGGCAGGATACAATTAAAAAAGTTAAGTATTTTAAAAATGTAATTAGTATACTTTATTTAATTATAGAATGATTAAACAAATAGTTAAGTTGATAACATCCCAGGCCTATCCACTATTCTTCCTGTGTCAATGCAGCAGTGCCAAAATGGTGAATGCTGCATCTTATGGTGGTGGGGGGGAGCAGTGGCAGAGCAGGGATGTGCAAGCAGGGGAGGTAGAGCCTCACCTGAGCTCCTGGGATCACCTGGACCTGAGCTTCTGGATGCAACCAGAGATGTTCTCCAGTCACATCCAGGAGCCTTTGTGAGGCCTGCAGAATCCACACGCTGCCTCTGCAGGCTTCAGAAAGCCCCAGCTCCAAGAGATATCTGGTGAAAACCAGAAGTGCTTTTAATAAAACACTTTGGGGAGGGGGTTCAGAAAGGTTCTAGATCAGTGGTTCCCAAACTGTGGGTTGGGGCCCACCAGTGGGTCGCAAGCCAATTTCAGGTGGGTTGCAAAGTGCCTAGGGCAGCCATATTGACAACAGGGGAAGATGGGATGCTGGAAAGGTGGAGGGCTGTGTGTAGTGGTTGATTTGCTTGTGTCAAGGTTGTCAATAGGCTTTTTCTTTTTGATTCACTTTGCATTTGGAGACTGGCTGAGAAATAACCCAACATATTGCTGCACTCTCAGGAAAGCAGCAGGTTCTGGTGTCATAATGACAGCACTTCCAGCCATGACATTACTTCTGGTGGGTCCTGGATAGAGGGTCATTCTAAAAAGTGAATCCCAGTGCTAAAAAGTTTGAGAACCACTGTTCTAGATGCAACCAGAACAAGGTTCTGGCCGCATTCATAGGCCTAGTGACCTGGAAGTGTCACTTCTGGGTCACTGTGACATTCTGTGCCTCACTGGAACAGAACATCATGGCACAGAATGTGCCATGTTGGGTCCTTGTTGCATAGGTCTTCTCTAGGTAAGGGAATGATTGGGGATAAGTCCAGTGATGTCATTCAGGGGGAACGGACCAGAACGGGCGTTCCGGATCCTAACGGGCTCCGTGGCTGGTTCCAGGTTCCCGACAAGTGCCAATCAAAAGTGAGTTCCTGTTCCTAAATCATTTGAATGACACCACTGGATAAGTCTCTATGACACAGAGGGGTGTATTTGGACTGGAAACAGCAGGTGCAGGTCCACATGGAGCCACATTGTGGAACCAATTCTGGAAAGGAGGTTAGGATATTGGCAGCACCAGCATCACCAATCCTGCCCTGCCCTAGGCCCGATCTGCCCACCTCTACCCTGTTGTCGCCCACCCCCTCTGACTTACCTTCATTAGCAATCAGCGGGAGAAATGACTATGCAGGCAGGAAGGGGCAGGTCTTCCCGCCGGTGTTTACAGCAGCACGCTCGCTAGTGCACTGATGGAACACAGTTTGCAAATGACACTGACAGCGTCAGCAGAATAGAAGACTCAGTATTAGCCAGTAAGTTTAAGACTGGGCTCCAAATAGTGTACATACTGCCTGTAAAGGTCACACCTATCCAAAGATGTGATTTCCTTTTCGCTTTTCAGTAGGAAGCCTGAAGAACTTTCCACATTTGCTGTCCGAAGAAAACTATTGGAAGAAATCAACGGTTCAGCTCATTCCAACAGTCCTCACCCACCTTCCAAGCAGAGGTGGAGGGAGGGTGCTGCGGTGGTGGCAAGAGCGACGGGCGCTGGCAAGGTGCAGCAGCACAGAAAACCCACAAGCTTTTCGCCCCTGCCCTCCCTTGTGTTCAGATAAACTCCTTAATGGAGCGATTCCAAGCGCAGGGAGGTGTGGCTGGGCGATGCACAGGGGCGGGACCAGTAATGGCATCAGGTATTAGCAACAGGTACTCACTTTTGATTGGCACTTGTGTCAGGGCCCGCCCACCAGAAGTGAGGTCATAGCCGGAAGTGATGTAATGGCAGGAAGTGAGGTCTTAGCCGGAAGTATAGTATTCCACAGCACCCCCAGTCGGAGCATGTTAAGAAGGCCTGGCATCATGTTAAACAGACCCAACAGTTGCAACAGTATTCCACAGCACCCTTGCGCGGGCTACCGATCCCCCCCCAGGAACCGCTGCGGCTCCTTGGGAGGGCGCCCCAGGCAGCCTACCTGCTCACACTGCTGCTGCCGTCGGTCTCCCTCGCTCCACTGCCTGCCTGGCTCTGAGAACGTGCAGGCAACTCAAACGTGCAGGCAATTCAAACGTTGCAGGGGGCGGAGCGGAGCGTCGACGGAGTCGACGAGTGGGCAGGTGAATGGGCGGGGCCAGCCCTAATCCTAGGAACAGGTACTCGCGTACCCCCGCATACCCGCTACATGACATGTCTGGGCGGGACGGCCGCACTGGAGTTGCAGTCAGGTTGCTCTGCCCAGGTACACTTTTGAGTGGGGAACAGCTCTGCTCCCAGGCTCAGAATGAAGGCTTGGATTTTAATAAGTATGTTGAGAGAGGGAGAAAAGAAAAAAGGCCAAAACAAACATTCTTTGGGAATAATTTAAAAAATGCCGTTTAGGAGAAACAAATACTTGAACTCTGGTTTTAATTTTCATTATTAGATATCAGCAATTACGGTCTTATTTTACCAGTGCTTGAATAAATTTAGCAATTCCTAGCTACTAATCTGCCGATGGGGAGGACTCCAAGGGCACCCTTGGGCACAATGCCTTCAAAGGGGTTCCCTACTGCACACTGCTGTTGAGGCTGCTCATTCACCTGCCCTCTCCATCGGAGTCCAGCACACCACCACAACACAGGGAGAAACGACAAGCAGAACAGCATTAGTTACCTATTCTATTCCTATTCACACCGGAATATATGAAACTGCATCATGCTAACTCTGACAAGCAACACTTCTCTATGGTTGCAGATTAGAGTCTTCTCCAGCCCTACCTGCAGATGCCCTGCATGAAAACTGGGGTTGTCTGCATCCAAAGCATGTGCTTTGCCACTGAGCTACTTCCTGCAAACTCTCGTTCTGACTGGTCTTCTACAATTTATTTAACTGGTCCATGGAAAACAGACTCATAGACGCTGCTTTCTGCAGCCATGTTTAGTCCAGTGCCCCTATAAATGGCTAAACCTAATACTGTTAAACAGGAGAAATCTGTATTCTAAACATATCTGAAATGCATTCTAGCATCATACATCAGTGAGTCATCAATACATTATTTATGGAACACAGAAGGGAAAATCATCTGGAAAAGCAAATCAATACTGAGCACAGAACCAGACTAACAGCTGCAGTGATAAGATATGGTGATGGCTTGTTAGAAATAAATTGTTCTAACTGCTGCATACTATTTTTAATCCCAGCTAATGTATGGCTTTGAGTGGGCTTTCAAAAAATGCATAACAGAATGAAGGTTGCCAGAATCAATACTAGTACAATATGGTCCTGAAAGCATTATATCATATACTATCCTGTACACAGACACATCACAAGTAAAGGTACAACCAAATAGAGACGTTCACATAACAAATAGCCTCTAGCACGATAGAACGATGGGACCTTAGGCATATTTATTTTCTGCAGCACAAGCTGGTAAAACAGTGCGTATAATAAATAACTACACGTTGCTTAGAGCAGTGGTGATCCTATAAATCAAATTGGAGACTTCTGTTGCAGGATGCACGGAGCAGTGGACAGAGCAATCTGGAATGTCAATTGAGCCAGGTTTACTGATGTATTGTAGTTTCCATATGCAGATAGTGTACCAGCTATGCTGTGTATTCCATGCATTCAAATGGTCTAAAATAGTTTTTGAGTTATGTACCTGTAGGGAGCCCTTCATCCACTGATACACGAGTGAACGAAAACCTGCACATGGCAGAGGATTTGGAGACATGATTTGCATTACATGTGCACCCAATTTTGGAGGCTGACTTGGCCCTGTTGTACCCCATTCCTTGTGAGCTTAAAGTGTACCCAGCCATCTCCTGTAGCTTGCAGATTGACAGCCCTAATGGGCTTTAGTGCTGGCAGAATGACTGCCTTAAGGCAACTGTGGAAAGCATTCCAACAGCACTGAGGTAGGTAGGAAAATGGGGGAGGTTGGGGAGGGCAGAATGAGGTGGGGATGGGGATGGGAGGCCAGGGGCAGGCGAGGGCAGAACATGACAGCAAAGGCAAGGGTGGGTGAGGGCTCAACAGGGATGGGTAGGGGATAGGTTTGGCAGTGGTGGTGGCCACTGAACCCTAGCCTATTGCTTGGACCTGATCCCATGGCCTGGGCCGTGCAGATCACTAGTGCAAATCTAAGTAGAGCTTACTTTTTGGCAAGGGAACAATAGGAGACTTCTACAACTGGCCCCTTCTGCAGGATGCAGTGGTAGCTGTTTATGTGTCATTGCATTGGTGAAGGGGTGGGAAACAATAGGATTGAGCTGTAAGGCTTTTGGGAAAGCTGGTCTATGATTGATAACATTCTCAAGGCGCAATCCTAATCTGGAGTTAGGCCGGCACAGTCAGGCTAGCAAAGTTTGGCCGACATAAGGGACACCGTAAAGCACATTTGGACCATTCTCGGAGTCAGGGGAGATGGCGCACATCTGTGTGTTGGCCTCTCTAAGAGTGGTCCAAACATACTTTACAGTGTCCCTTGTGCTGGCCAAACTTTGCTGGCCTAACTGTGCCAGCCTAACTCCAGGTTAGGATTGCGTTCTCAGTGAGGTTCCATGGGACAGACTTTGAAAACCATTGTTCTACATTTCTGTCATTAAAAATAACCTATATTTTCCATGCAGGACACCCAGGAAAGTGTCGTAATGAACAGGACTTACTTTTGAGTGATAGTGCACCGGCTCAGGATGCATATTATACATGTAACTTTCAGTTTTCTTCTGAGCAGCAATGGATAGCATTGTGGAGAGACACCTCCCACTTAGAGACTAAGAAAGTATGTGTTCATAGGACTTGGCCTGTCATATATCACTGTCTGGTGGGATTTAGGCTCGTTGCGGCTTCTCACCTCTGCAATGGCGGGGGATCACATTCTATGATCCGCCCTCGGAGACTGATGGATCCGAATGGATTCCTGAGAGCTCTGGGGGATTTTCCTGTTGCCAGAGTTGGAGACCCACCCGGTGCCCTGGTCGACCTCTGGAATACGGAGATGGCCAGGGCCCTGGATGAGATCGCTCCTGAGCGTCCTTTGCCCAGTCGCAGAATCGGAGCGGCTCCTTGGTTTTCTGAGGAGCTGCAAACGATGAAGCGGCAGAGCAGACGACTAGAGCGTCGGTGGCGAAAGACTCGTGCCGAATCTGACCGGACACGGGCTAGGGCCCAATTAAAAGCTTATTCCAGAGCAGTGGTGGCAGCTAAGAGGGCACACCTCTCTGCCACCATTGCATCTGCAGAGAACCGTCCGGCTGAGCTCTTCCGTGTGGTCCGCAGGTTTTTACATCTTGCCCCTCTTACTGGTAGGGAGGAGCACACGGAGGCTCGCTGTGACGAGTTCGCAAAACACTTTGCAGATAAGGTCGATCAGATCCGGCATGACTTGGACGCCGCTGTGGGCATATCTAGTGATGTCCCTGGGGAACCTGTCTATCCTACCATTTGGGATTCTTTTCAGCTTGTAGAGCCTGAGGATGTGGACAGGATTCTCTGGAGTGTGAGACCTGCTGCTTGCCCGCTCGACCCTTGCCTGGCATGGCTAATTAGAGCTGCCCGGGGAGGGCTGGCCGAGTGGACAGGGAGGGTGGTGAATTCATCTCTGAGGGAGGGGGTGCTCCCGCCTGCTTTGAAGCAGGCGATGGTTCGCCCCCTCCTGAAGAAGCCCTCCCTGGATCCCACAAATTTAAACAACTTTCGGCCAGTCTCCAATATCCCATTTCTGGGTAAGGTGATTGAGCGGGTGGTGGCGTCCCAGCTTCAGAGGGTTCTGGAGGAAACGGATTATCTGGACCCATTCCAATCTGGCTTCAGGCCGGGGTTCGGGACGGAGACTGCCTTGGTCGCCTTGGTGGATGACCTGCGCCGGGGGATGGACAGGGGAAGTGCGACCCTGTTAGTCCTACTGGACCTCTCGGCGGCTTTCGACACCATCGACCATGGTGTCCTTCTGGGTCGGCTGGCCGGGTTGGGGCTTGGAGGCACTGTTTTGAAGTGGTTCCGCTCCTTCCTGGCTGACAGATCCCAGAAGGTGGTGCTGGGGGAGGCTTGTTCGGCACCCCGACCTCTCAGGTTTGGGGTGCCACAAGGTTCCATCTTATCCCCCATGCTCTTTAACATCTACATGAAACCGCTGGGAGAGGTCATCCGGGGGTTTGGAGTGGGGTGCCATCAATATGCTGATGACACCCAACTTTATCTCTCCTTTCCCCCTGATTCTGAGGAGGCGGTTGAGGTCCTGGATCGCTGTCTGGAGGCAGTTGGGGGCTGGATGCGGGCGAACAAGCTGAAATTAAATCCGGATAAGACAGAGGTGCTTTCGGTTCGGAAATCCACGGCTCGGGTATTGGACTATCGTCCTGCTCTGAATGGGGTCGCACTTCCTCTGAAGGAGCAGGTTCGCAGCTTGGGGGTTCTCCTGGATTCACAGCTACACCTGGAGTCCCAGGTGGTGGCTGTGGCCAGGGGAGCCTTTGCTCAGCTTCGGCTGATCCGCCAGCTGTGGCCGTACCTGAGCTGTGCGGACCTGGCCACTGTGACCCATGCCCTAGTGACATCTAGATTAGATTATTGCAATGCGCTCTACGTGGGGCTGCCTTTGAAGACGGTCCGGAAATTACAACTAGTACAGAACGCGGCGGCTCGGGTGGTTGCTGGAGCACGTCGGTTTGACTCTGTCGAGCCGCTGCTTCGGCGACTACACTGGCTGCCGGTTCTGTTCCGGGCCCAATTCACGGTGCTGGTTTTGACTTTTAAAGCCCTTTACGGCTCGGGTCCGGGGTATTTGAGGGACCACCTTCTTCCATATAATCCAACCCGTACTCTTAGATCATCTGGGGGGGCCCTCCTGACTGTGCCGCCACCAGGAGAAGTGAGAGGGGTGGCGGCCAGGAAGAGGGCCTTTTCGGTGGTGGCCCCCCAACTCTGGAACACCCTCCCCTTAGAATTGAGAACTGCTCCCTCTTTGTTTATATTTCGGCGGGGGCTGAAGACCTTTTTATTCCAAAAAGCTTTTAATTGTTGACAGGCTGGCTGGTTATTATAACCCACGGGGCTTGTTGTTTTTATATTGTTTTTAAATTTGTTTTTAATTGTGTTCTTAATTTTTGATTGTATTGTTTAATTCTGTTTTAATTGTTTTTAATTGTGAATTGTTATATTGTTTTTATATCTATATTGTAATGCCGCCTTGGGTGCCTTCGGGCACAATAAGGCGGGGTACAAATCTAATAATAAATAAATAAATAATAAATAAATATCCAAGGTTTCCCCAAATCACAAATACCCTTCTACATTCCCTTTATCTAATAGGGGTTAAAGGCTCTTAGAAAAGTCTGTCAACGAATGGAAGCCATGAGTGTAGTGTAGGTGCAGCCCACCACACTTAGCATTCCCCACTTGAAATCACTTCCTATTAACCACTGTAATAACTTTTAATATTGATCTCATTTTGTTATCTTTCCTGCATGACTGTAAATGAGCATCCATTATATCTGTTGTTCAGAAGCTGGACTGTGTACAAAATAAGTTGCAGTCATATCTGGTTATTGGCTAAGGAACAAAAAATTGCAGGAGGATTCATTTCTTGGAATTTCTAGGTACTTTTAGAGCAAAACCCAGCATGCCTCCCTTCTGGAGGCTTGACATAATAGATGCAATATGCCATAGACTTGTGTCCTTGCATGTTTTATTAAGGGCGCAATCCTAACCTGGAGTTAGGCCGGAACGGTTAGGCCAGCACTCAGATGTGTGCCATCATGCTTTATGGTGTCCCTTGTGCCGGCCAAACTTTGCTGGCCTAACTGTGCCAGCCTAACTCCAGGTTAGGTTTGCACTCTAAGATAAGGTTAAGCATTGTGGACATTTTACATCAAAGGGGGCAGTTATTTTTTTTATATGTTACATTCCTTCCCCTTAGGGGCAGGGGAGGTTCCCATCAAATCATTTGTCCCTTTAGCGCAGTATTGTCAACACTGATTGGCCGTTGCTCTCCAGGGATGGAGCCCTAGCTATTGACCCAGCCCTAGCTGGAGATGGCAGGTATTGAACCTGGACTTTCTGCATGCAGTGCCTGAACACTGCTCCTGATCTACATCCTCATTTCACTTCCACCCAAGGGGCTTGAAGCTACAGTTTATAGGATTGGGTTCCAAGTCTCCCATCCAGCCAATAGCCCAAACCTTCCTATCATCAGTGATGATAATAGTATCCCACATGCTTTCAGACTATTCGCTGGGTTTTGTTTCCAGTTGAGTAGGATGTGTTATTCATGAAGTTCATTAGCATCTCTCTTCACAGATGCTGTCTCTTCATATTACAGGACTAACGTCCTCAGATAGTAATGCATTCTGTTTTACGGTACAAAAGTATCAATCCAACAATGTGCCAGATTCATGGGGAATCAACAGAGGATAGGAAACATGACAGAAGGAAGAAAATCAAGTTGGTTCCAAAAAGTTCATTCAGCTCCTACTCATGGGACGTCTTCTGTCCCAACCTCACAAAGGGACCCCCAAGGAATGATATGGCATCTCACAAGCAAAGGTCACAGGTAGATGTGTGAGCAATTTGATCCAGACTGAGTCCCTGTTTTAACTGAGCACTTGTATCTCTCTCCTGGCATCGAACACTCTCCTAGGCGCCAACCCCCAGCTTCAGAGCAAGAACTCTTCAAGGGGAAGTCTCAAGGCCTGGAGCCGTCACCATTTCTTACCTGATGTATTCCCTGTGACGGTGAGCATATTAGAGTTTGACTCCTCTGGTGAATCTCCTTCAGGACCATTTCTGAGGTTTGGATCCAGGTTTCTGAGGTTCATGGTTGACCAGTTCATCCTTGCCATCAGGGTCTGAATCTTGCACTTTGGTAGGTCATTGATTAGTGATGTGTTGTGGTATTGAGAAATTGTGTGGGGGTTTTTAGTGTGTTGACTTAAAATGCAAACTGTGTTTTGTGTTTTCACCACTGAATACACTAGTGTTAATTCAAACTGTGGGTCAGGACACTTGGTGGGTCGTGCCCTGATGTCAGGTGGGTCGCGGGAAGCTGGGGGCAACCATCTTGGAAACTGCAAACCTTACTCTTGTTATATATTCCCTTTGTGAGTTTGAATTTTCATGTGAGGTTTTTTTTTTTTTAATTGTTTTTAGTTCACCGTTTTTACATTATATTTTGTCCTAATCTTGCTTTCTGTCAGGGATATTTCATAGTTGTACAATTGCTGCAGTCTAGGAATGCCAATTTACATTGGCAGGAGTGTCATTTTATTATGTTATATTATGCTTAATGATGTCACTTCCTGCCATGACATCGCTTCTAGGTTAATGACATCACTTCCGGTGGGTCCCGACATAAGTGCCATTCTAAAAAGTGGGTCCCAATCTAAAAAGTTTGAAAACCACTGGAACAAACAATTCCAGTGTTCCTTAATCATTATCTATGTATAATGTATATTTATATTTAAAATATATATTTTAAATATGTATATTTTAAAAATGTATATTTAAAAAATGTGTTTTGTATTTTTAGTTATCAACAAAAACAAATGCCTCTAGTGATGGGTATTGCATTGGTTCCTCTCCTTTCTCTCCTAGTTGTAGCTCACAGTTGGGGCCATGACATGGCACTTATTCATTCAGGCATGCCCACATGATTCAGCCATAGTATTCAAGCTGGTTTCGCCAGAACTGGTTCTTTTACATTGTGTAAGATCATCACTCCAAAGAGGGACTGGAGCTGTGCAGGTTTTGTGGTATTCAAATGGATATTGAATCCAAGATAGGTTTGCTATCTGCAGACCTGAATTCCATTAAGTGACACATACCTGGCCAATAACCAGATTAAAAAAAAAACATAGTTCTTAACAAGAGTAGAATGTACAGCAACAATAATATTGAAGTACTGAAGGAATAGAGGCTATTGGCATCTGGCCTAGATGTTTAAAAAGGGGACTGGACAGATTTCTGGAGGAAAAGTCCATCGCAGGCTATAGGCCATGATGGTTAGTGCAACCTCCTTACTTTAAAGGTAGCCTACCTTGGAGTACCAGATGCAGGGGAGTGGCAACAATATATTTAGTTGTCTTGTGTATTCCCTGAGGCATCTGGTGGGCTGCTGCAAGATGCAGGAAGCTGGACTAGATGGGCCTTTGGCCTGATCCAGTGGGGCTCTTCTTATGTTCTTATTCTGAAGACTTCTACTTAAAAATGCATAATACATCTGTAGGATTCTCTTCATCAGATTAATTCTGAGGAACTTTACAACTTTCAATCTATGATTTTTCCGAAGAAGAATGTCTTTAAAAACTGAAATAAATCTGGCAATATAAAATGTACAAATTGCAACTTTGCCAAAACACATCCTAGTATGGGATGGTGCTTTTTAAAAAGTGGGGCACTTGGCTTTTAAAAGGGGGGGAGAAAGGTTTTTAAACCTTTTAAAAAGGATTTCAAGCTACAAAGTACATTAACTATTAAAATTGTTCCAATTTTTCCCCCACTGGGATACTTTATATATTTCAACCCATTATTTTCTCCATTACTTGGAATGGATCAGCTAACAATTGACTCAATACCAAACTATAATTAGGATAGCCTTTCATCTGTTTATTTTCTACCAGTGACATTTTCAAATGAACCTTCAGGAGGAGCTTAGGGTGGTTGAGCACACTGGCAGGCTCTGGAAACTTCTGCACTTGCTGCCAGCAAACCAGCATTTCCTTCCTAAAATGTCAATAAGCTAGACATCAGATGTCACGTTATATCACTGCTGAAAGCCTCTTCTCTTTAGATTAGATCAGATGCTATATACGCAGAAAAATGCATTTGTGCATATGCACAAAATATACATTCCATTTCCTTGTTTACCATTGCTGAGAAGATTTGGCCACCTTTTCTCCTGTTCTCAGTCTGAAGGCTTCAGATGAAGAATATCAACAGATGAAGTTGATACTCTGAAGGTCTTCCTGCTTAGCAAAGTAAAAGCAAGACAGGTTTTTAGTGGAACATCCACCAACATTGAGTGTTGGGAGAGAATGAATAAAAGGAAATATTTTTTTTTACCCAGCAGGTAATTAATCTGTGGAACTCCTTGCCACAGGAGGTGGTGATGGCATCTGGCCTAGGTGCCTTTAAAAGGGGATTGAACAGATTTCTGGAGGAAAAGTACATTGTGGTCTATAGGCCATGATGGGTTGTGCTGCATCCTTGTTAGTCATAGGCTACATCAGAAGGCTAGATGCAGGGGAGTGGCAACGAGATGCAGGCATCTTGTTGTTTCATGTGCGCCCTGAGGCGTGTGGTGGGCCACTGTGAGATGCAGGAACCTGAATAGATGGGCCTTTGCCCTGATCCAGCAGGGCTCTTCTTACAATGTCTGGCAATTGAGAGGGGGAAAAACACCAAGGTAGGAATCCAATATCATGAATGGTATTGTTGATGCTGCACAAAGCTCAATAAACTGCAAACAGAGAATTCTGAGCTGCCTTTGAGTTTAGGCCAATTCTTTTTTAGAGGCAACTAATAAGAACCTGAGTGGATAAAGAGCCCTACTGCATCAGAACATTCATTCACGTAGACCTGTATCCTGTTTCCAGAGCAGCAAACTGATCCCTCAGGAACCCCATAAGCCGGACATGAAGGCAACAGCTCTGCTGTGCCATTAGCCTCCCGGCTGTTGATTTCCAGGACCATAGTCCCTTGGAAAATAGTAATTCTGCCCTTTCTGTCCTCCGTGAATTTGTGTCATAACCTTTTATTTACTACTGTTTATTTAAGGTATTTTTATACTGCCTTTCTTAACATTTCTGAAAACACAAGGCAGTTTACATTGGCAGGAGGTAATAGTTTTTACAACTATTGTTCATAAAACCCTCAGTTTTTCCAGAGGTTTCCCTTTCAATGTGTGGTCAACATCCTGGCTGCACTCCTACACCTTCTGAGCCTTCCCAGACAGCCACAGATCACACCACGGCCAATTTTCAAGGTTTTAGCTGCTTCTTGTCAGCCGACTCCTCCACATTCAATACTCCTCTGTGGGCTCTGTCAGCCACTTCTGGTCTCCAATCCAAGGCTGATCCTGCTGAGGATCTTCAGGCAGGGCAACAGATCCACTTCCAGACCACACCTCCTGTTTGGAAAAGGTGCAGAAGAAAGCGACGAAAATGATTACGGGGCTGGGGCACCTCCCTTATGAAGAAAGACTGCAGCGTTTGGGGCTCTTCAGTCTAGAAAAAAGGCGCCTGAGGGGGGACATGATTGAGACATACAAAATTATGCACAGAAGGGATAGAGTCGATAGAGGGATGTTCTTTTCCCTCTCTCAAAACACCAGAACCAGGGGGCATCCACTAAAACTGAGGGTTGGGAGAGTTAAAACAGATAAAAGGAAGTACTTTTTTACCCAGCGGGTAGTTAATCTGTGGAACTCCTTGCCACAGGAGGTGGTGATGGCATCTGGTCTTGATGCCTTTAAGAGGGGATTGGACGGATTTCTGGAGGAAAGATACATCGTGGGCTATAGGCCATGATGGATTGTGCAACCTCCTTACATTAGTAGTAGGCTACTTCAGAGTACCGGGTGCAAGGGAGTGGCAACAGGATGCAAGCATCTTGTTGTCTCATGCCTCCCTGGAGCACCTGATGAGGCCGCTGTGAGATACTGGGAAGCTGGACTAGATGGGCCTTGGCCTAATCCAGCAGGGCTCTTCTTATGTTCTTAAACCATCTGCACCAGAGCCACCTTGCAGCCAGGAATTCCATAAATTAATTATATGTTGTGAAAAGAGAATCCAAAACTAGAATAAGCATCATCATACAAAGCTTTCATGCACTTAAACAATTTGTCCATGCTGTAGACTCCCATTGTCTGTAACAATTCCTTGTCATGAACCCTCCCCCAGCCTGAAATGTTCAATGATGGAGGCCCCATCTTCTTCCATGGCGTGAAATTGACAGCCTCTGACTATTATTATTATTAATTAAATTTTTATCCCGCCTTTATGCCCGAAGGCACCCAAGGCGGCATTACATCAAAATATAAAATTTAACATTAAAAAAACCATATAAAAACAATATTAAAACAATATAGTAAAACAAAATTAAAACAAAACAATAGAATTGCGGTTGAGATTTATTCCATATAATAGAGGAAGGGACCCGTTGTTGGTTGGTTGGTTGGGCTGACAGTAGAGATAGGCAATTATGATGGTGAAGAACAAAAGTAGGGATAGCTCAGGGAAAATTAATGCTAGAAATATAGTTGATGTCAATGTAATAAGTAAGTGTTATGGGCTTTTGATACCAATATTCTGTTCAAACCATGGTGAGCAACTATAACACACTTGTTGGCAACACACTTTGCTAGCCCTGCTACCTGAAAGCCTTCGGAGATGCCAGAAATTGAACCTGGGTATGCCTTCATGCAAAGCAAAGTGGTATCAAAGGATTTACTCCCCCAGTGAACTGGAAACAAGAGAGGAGAGACTTTACCAAATACCACAGTTTATTATGAAAGAATGCGGGAGCCCAATGTATTTGGGTTAAAAGTCTTTTTCAGAGGCAACTCACTTTATGCGGTTCTGTTATGATCATGCTGCTTTCTGCAAGGGCACAATATTCACATGTTCTTGGGAATGAAGATCCATTCCCTTCAAGTGTTGAATCTCCTAATGGTCCCTTAGAGATGTGAATGAGTAAACTTATAAAATAACGATATTTGTTATCGTTACAAATCTGGTATTTCTTCACGTCCCTTTCTAATGAGTTCTAATTATGCATCAGAGCCAGGAGGTGTTGAACAGATTTTTAGACACCGAAACATTAATAAATCCTTTCCATTGTGGCCTTGTTAATGATTGCTAAACAAAGTTGCAGGAATCCAAAGACGTCAGCTATATTTGGTGATAACTGTTTAAAAAAGGGAATATGGGGGACATTTCTGGGCTTTGACATCCTGCCAGCTTTTAATTAGATCATTGCTATAACACCGGTAGTTTGGCCCCTTGCACTTCTATGGCATTACATAAAGTAGCCCAAAGTGCCACAAAAAGTCCTATAACTTGACAATTTACAGTATGTGTCAGTATAATTTTTGGGTTACTTTATGTAAGTGCCATTGCTGTGAGCCCCATCCCAACAAAAAAACCTCATTTCTTTCTTAGTAAGGTCGCTTTTCTTTTCTTTTTTAAAGAAGCAAAATCTATTATACTAGTTTTGCTATTGATTGCTTTTTTGATACTGCCTATCATTGCCTCGCCACTCTAACCTTGTACCTGAATAGAAAGGAAGGGAAAAGGGAAGTCTCTTGCTTTCTGGTGGACCAGTTAAGCAGAAGTATTTCCTCCAAGGCAGTGGTATTCAAACTTTTTAGACTGGGACCCACTTTTTAGAATGCCACTCTTGTCGAGACCAACCCCTGGCCCTGCCCATGGAGTTAATATGGACGGATTGAAGCCAAGGGGGGGGCTTAGCGGCCATGTTGTCTGACTCAAAACATTGCTCATTCCAAGCATTTCAGATTGCTTTGCGCGTAGTGTTTAGGACTGAATCGTTTACTCCAGAAGTAAAAACTCACGAAAATAACAACGTGTGATCGTGGAGAAACATCATTGGTAACCTTATTATGAGTTAATATGCAAAACCAAGGTTTAATTCCGCGTAATTATATTACTGAACATACCGGACGAAATGCCAATTGCTGTCTATTAAAACTCGGATTGCACTGTTTTGACAGACTTATTTTTTGAAATCTACACAACCAAAAATAAAGTGTGAACGGGAAGGAAAGAAAAAAAGGGGAGGGTAGGCAAAAATTAGATAAATATGTAGGAAAATTACATTAAAATCTCTTCATGACACAAGTAGTTGTCAATATGAGAGGAATTCCTTTTTACTTCTAGGCTATTAAGAGTATTTTTTTAAACTTCTACACTCACCCCCCCCTAAAAAAAACAAATTCTGTTAATGTCCAGAAGTTCGAAAATATTACAGTAGAAAATGGAAGGCGGGAAAAAAAGTGTAAACGGGAAGGGGGGAAAAGGACCGGGGGAAATATTTTTTTTTACTCTCTAGACCATTAACAGTGGGTGTCAGAAAATGGTGAATAAGACTGCTAGGAACAACAAGAAATTACACAGCTTCAAAAAATGCACTATTTCAGTGAATTGTAGTTTTATTGAACCGATGTAATGTGAATACATGAATCTTTCCGTGGAAATTAAATCCCATTTTTCGTTCAGCAATTCGCACACCCGTCTGCAGAACATGCAGGCATGCTTAAAGACGTTGAAATTAACTTTTACACGCGTGCAGGGAGATTTTTATTCGTGAATCCGCGGTGACCCTCCTTCTTCACAGAATGATCTCAATCAGCCATATTATGAGACCCGGAAGCGTCAAGACAGTGACATCATGGCATCTCCAGTGATTAAAGCTCCTTGGTCGGGACCACCAGATGGGACACCATTAACCAGGAAGTTATGTTGTGTCAGGAAGTGACATCATCAAGCAGGAAGTGTTATTTTAACATAATAAAATGACACTTCTGAAATGCAAATTAGGATTCTTGAACTGCAGCAATTGTACAAGTATGAAACATCCCTGACAGAAAGAAAGATGAGGACAAAAGCACTGAACCAAAAACAAAATAAAAAAACACTTGAAAATTCAAACTGTTAACACTGACAAAAGGAATATAACAAGAGTAAAGTGTGCAGTTTCCAAGATGGCTGCTCCCAGCTTTCCACAACCCACTTGACATCAGGTCACGACCCACCAAGTGGGTCCCAACCCACAGTTTGAATAACACTGCACTAAGGTTTGGTTACACTTTCAGTTATGATTCAATTACTGTCCCAATGAAGTCAAGCGATATTGCATGTGTTCCTGTGACAGAAGATAAAAAGATTGTTCTAAATAGAGAAACTAATTGACATGGATCTTATAACAACATGATTGCAAGGCAACATCAAACGGAGATTTATGATATGATATCTTCTGCAAACAATACAGAATTTGTCTTCCAATGCAAACCATACTCTTTGAGGTAGGAACTATGTGTGGCACTTAAAAGCAGAGACCAAATTCCTGTCCAGCAATTTGGACAGCAGGAAGAGAAAGAAGGTCTTATTTTGAAGCCTTGAGTAATTTGTAATCGGTTTCCAGATATGTGTTGGACCCCAAAGAAGTTGATATGTAAGATCAGCCTCACCGACTATGAGGAGCTTAAACTTGCATATCCTGCTTCCCTTACCAACTTCCCATTCTGTTTCACATAATCATATGTGAGGAGTACTGGGAGCTTTAGGTATGTTACACCTGCTTGGGTTATAAGAATGGTGTTGTCTCTGATGAGCAAACCTCACATTCTGGGAGGATTGGGCTCCAGTCTGTGAGTAAATAAAAAGCAGCTGTGAAAAGAGTGCCGTTGGAACATTTCCAGTTTAGAGGTCTGTGAAATGTGTGAAAACTACCCACTCCAAATGGTGGTATTGCCCAAAGGGGTGTCAATCCTCTCTTGTACACAAATGACTTTGAAACAATCCAACAAGACTTCTCCAGTTTGCGGACAGCCTACTGAAAAATTCTGCAATCTCTACCCTAGCAGCCTTAAAAGCAAAAGCAAGATATGTGGGTGCTATTGCTTCTTTGATGACACCCTGTGTCACAGCCAGTACAAAGACCAGAAACCATCTGTATGTCCCTAGCTTCTGGGAGCCCTTGCCTGAACTGTTGCCATGGCAGCAGCAAGGACTTGGACACAAACCAAGGGCACTAGCTGATGCAGATTGGACACCGAGACCATCCTCCACTCCCCCAGGCTCTGGCATCATGGGTGTCAATTACCGGTACCTACACCAGTGGCACAGGCCCTTCTCCTTGTCATGAGAATGTGGGGCGGCTTTTTTGCCTCATCAGCCTAACCATCTATACGTAGCTTGATTCCCCTTTTCCCACAAACACAGCCCTGTACATCTATTATTCACTGACAACTTTGGCCAATTAGCACCAATTAAGTGAGCACCACCCTACATAATATTGCACTAAGTATTGGCTCCTAACCTTTGACACCTGCATATGCCCTGCTGGTACTATACACCATTAAGCCTTGTTTTGCTTGTCTGCATTGTTCTGAAATAAAGCACTTTAGCACGTCAGCCTTGGACTGGGCTTGCTCCTTCTCAGATCTCAAAGAACCCCCAGCCTATTGTGAGAGCTGGCATGGCCTGAAACACCCTGGGAAAATTTTGTTCTGGAACAAAACAAAAAACAAAAAATTTTTCTAGCAAAATATTTAGACAGACATTTTGGTAATGCTTTAAGTAGAGAATTGGAGACAGATGTTTGTTTTTATGATTTAGTCTCATCTAGCAATCATTCATTTTTCTTGTAATCAATGGGTTATTTCAATTTATCCTAATTATTTTCTGTGTTAATATTATGTATTGCTTTTTTTTGCTAGATGTCAGTTTGGTATATATTTTTCTGTGTTTTCTTATCTTTATTAGAAAGTTTGGGGTTTTTTTAAAGACAAAAACTGCATGCATCTTTGTATGGCTAAATAATAATAATACTTGGATTTATATACTGCCTTTCTTAGGTCACCAGATTTCTCTAATGATTATAACTCAAGGCAGTTTACATAGGCAGACTTTATTCAGAAACCCAAAGGTTTTTACAATTTTTTACAGAAATGTTCTATCTTTCAAGAACTACACACATACAGATGGATCTTTCTGGATTTAGTCCTTTCTGGCCTCCTGTTCATCTTCTTGCTGGCTGATAAGCGGCTTCCCTGTTCCCACCAGAGAAGCGGCTGGACTTCGGCACAACTCCCCCTGACACAAGGCAGCCGAAGATCAGCTGTTAATCAGTCACAATTAATGCGGTCTGCTGCTCACAGAGACTTCCGACTGTCCCGAACTGGCGACCTTCAGCTCTTATCTTCAGGCAAATGGAGGCATTAACCCTCTCAACTAAATCTTCTGCCCAAGCCTATGTATGTCTACTCAGAAGAAAGCTCCATTGAGTTCATTAGGGCTTACTCCCAGCTAGGTATATTTAAGATTGCAATCAAGGCAATTCTACTCAATAAAGGAAGCCCTTAATTTCCGAGTGTTTGGGGGATAGTGAACATGGAACAATAGATTTTGGCTACACCGACATTTTGGTAGTGATTAAGTAATCTTTCTTTGGCTTCCTCAGGGGATCGGCTGCAATTAATGTGTCTCTTTAAAAAGAACAGATCATCCAGCTTGATGATTAATGCCTCTCAGCACTGCAAGAACACCAAGGATGCTAAAAAATCTCATAATAATTAGAGAGGATACATTGGAGCCAACTGCCAGGTTTCTTGAACTTTTATAGTCAAGCCCCTGAATTTGGTACAGACATTAGCTTAAACAGAAAGCCCCTTATACAGTGTGGCTGTTTTGAAGAGGTATGTGGTATGAGAATATTTGTTGTGACTACTTTCTTCACTGACGTCCGAAAACATCTACACTTGCTTCCTAAGTCCTGATTGGCTTTGTATGGGGCTTAAAGGTCTTCAAACAACTAAATCTGTACAGGCATAAAATGGTTTACCGGCAGCAGTGCGTATAGGAAACAGATATGGCAATTTCTCCCAGGATTAGGCCAATATCTGCAGAGGCGGATCTACAGGGAGGGCAAAGCTCTAAGTGTTGCAAGAAGCCTTACCCTGTCATGTAAATCCCTCCTCTCCCTTGCTGCTGTAGCCAGTAAGCAACACCAAGATGTTGCTTTTCCCTGTGGGGATTGGCTAAAACTGTGCAGGAGAGGAGCGATTTCCACTGCAAGGTCAGGCTCCTTGCAAAACTTAGAGCTTTGCCCTCCCTTAGATCTGCCTCTGAATATCTGTTTGTCCTGTTTGGGACATACATAATATTGCCCTTGGTGTTGAGAAGGCCTACAGGCACCCAGACACAGGTTTACTACCTCAGTAAGAAATATGCTTAAATACCTAGCAGTTGAAGATATCAGATGAATTAGTAATGCTGTAGAAATTACTGGTGCCAGTCTCCACAAAGGGCTTAAGGACCTGATCAACTCTGAAGGCCTGGCAGCTGTTGAATCGCTAAACATTTTCTTCCACTGCCACCCATCCTAGGCCCTGGCTGGCTTGCGGTCTTATATAAAGTTTATTGGTAGGGGTGTTTGAAAATGGTGTGCTTTTTCTGCTGATTTTGTGATTTGAAAATAAAATGTGATTTTACTCTAACTTTTATTCTCATTCCAAGTTCTCATTCTTAGTAATGTTAAATGTTTTTAAAGTGTACTAGGTAGGTGATATAGTGTCAGTAGATGCAGCCGCAGTATTATTTCTAATTGGAAAAATTTAATTTTTGGAAAATACCTTAAACACCAAAATGTGGTGGTGTGTTTTTATTCAGATATTTCCACACCAAAAAGGCTGTGTTCTATGTTTTTCTGCTTTTTAACAAAAATAAACACCCCTACTTATTGGTTAAGGCAGTTGATGTCTCTGATGAGAGATTTAGAGCTTGCAAGATGTGCTGCCAAATTCCCTGCTGGGCCTCCCCAAGGCCCACACTAGGCTAACTAGTTTCCCTTCCAGAGCAGCCTCAGACATAGGCAAGAGAGAGGGGGTTCCTTCACCCACTGGTTCTCCTCTCTTCCAGCAGCCTTGCTTGGATTCACCGGCTGGCCAGTCTCCTCCAGACTGTCCTCATCACCGGCTTAGCTCAAGATACCCTAAGTCTAACTTGGCACCACAAAACCCCATCACCAAACAATAGGCAGTCAGCTTACCTAAACCACACCTGCTTCCTCCACTTGGTGGCTCCAGGGGTGTGGCAGCCATACAACAACTTCCCACAGCCTTCTTACCTTCCTTTATCCAGTCCTTTAACACTCCATCCATTGGCCAGTCCCAATCTGTCCATCCAGCACCTACCCTGTGCTCCCTTACTGCAGCTCCTGCCTCCAACTTTATACTGAGGCAGGCCAATCGGTGTCTGTTGCTAGGCAGGCTCTAGCATCAGGCACACCCATCTGCACCTGTGTTAACCTCTTCCTAGCCAGGAGCCCCATCAGCCTGCCGCTGGGCTCCTGAGGCTTGCAGAGACCTTGGGGGTTAACCCTATAATCCCTGGTTTATTTGGGACAAGGGGCCATTGCTGATACCATTCCCTCACTCCTTGGGGTAGTTCCTGCCTTTTCCAATATACAAGGCTCTAAACTTTTCTCATCTTTTGTAATTTTATTGTTGATCATCATCTTGCCATCACTAATGAAAGGTAGGGTCTACAGTTGTTAAACAACTCAATAATAAGAAATGGCCATTGCTGCCTACTCTGACTTCTTTTGCCCTTGCTCAGCTCTTTATTTCTGTACTTTCCAAATGTCTAACCTGCCTCTTGATTTATTCAGGACTTTAAAGGCACTTAATAGAAATAATCCCCAACTTGATCAGTGAATCATTAAGGACTCGCTGCTGCAGCAGCAAGCCCCACCCACTCTGTACCATGTGATCAGCACAAGGATGCAGAAACAATAACATATGTGAATGCTGTTCTTTGCTCCTGCTCATACAGTTACCAATTTTACTAACCCTGCAAATGGCTTTGTTATGCTGGACTCAGTGTTAAACAGAGGGTGGCCGAGGGGGGAGGGCTGTGGCCCCAGGTTGCAGGAGGATAACAGGGAGGCTACCACAAGTTGGTGGTGGGGGATACCCTGGCTGTAGCTGTGATTTGGATAGCACTGGCTTCAGCCACCTGCAAGAGAAGCATGTTTATTGGTATGGTTATATAGATGAAGTTCCATAAACACACACACTTCAATATGTACAGTTCTGGTTGCCACACCTTAAAAAAGATATACAGGAACTAGAGAAGGTGCAGAAGAGAGTGTTCCGCCAAATCCCATCCTGCAACAGAGAACTAGGGAAGACAAGTGTTCCGCCAAATTCCCTGCCGGGCCTCCCCAAGGACCTCAATGCCCACACTAGGCTAACTAGTTTCCCCTCCAGAGCAGCCTCAGAGATAGGCAAGAGGGAGGGAGTTCAGTCACCCCCTGGGCCTCCTCTCTTTCAGCAGCTTTTGTTTGGGATCACTGGCTGGTCAGCCTCCTCCAGACTGCCCTCATCACTGGCTTTGCTCAAAATACCCCACCACCAAACAATAGGCAGTCAGCTTGTCCCAGCTACAACTGCCTGGTGGCTCCAGGGGCATGGCAGCCAAACAACTGTTCCCCACAGTCATGCCCCACAACGAGCTTACCTTAGCCAGTCCTTCCTCTAGCCAGTCCTTCCTTAAGGCCCTCCAACAGGCCAGCAGTCCAACACCTACCTGGTCCTCATCCAGGACTTTCCCACTGTCCCTATCTAACTCCCATCCCAGCTTTATACCTAGGCCAATATACTGAGGCCAATCAGTGGGCAGGCTTTAATTCATCAGCCACGCCCATCTGCACCTGTGCAAGGTTTACAAATACCTTCTGGGATTAACCCTATAATCCCTGGTTTATCTGGGGTAAATCCCTGGTTTATCCCTATCCTCGGGGTGGCTCCTGCCTTTTCCAATACAGAGAGCAACCAAAATGATTATGGGGCTGGGGCACCTCCCATATGAGGAAAGGCTACAGCGTTTGGGGCTCTTCAGCCTAGAAAAAAGACGCCTGAGGGGGAACGTGATTGCGACATACAAAATTATGCACGGAATGGATAAAATGGATAGAGGGAGGTTCTCTTCCCTCACTCACAGTACCAGGACCAGGGGACATCTGCTAAAATTGAGTGTTGTGAGAGTGAGAACAGATAAAAGGAAATACTTTTTTACCCAGTGGGTAATTAATCTGTGGAACTCCTTGCCACAGGAGGTGGTGATGATATCTGGCCTAGATGCTTTTAAAAGGGGACTGGACAGATTTCTGGAGGGGAAGTTCATCGCAGGCTATAGGCCATGATGGTTAGTCCAACCTCCTTACTTTAGAGTTAGGCTACCTTGCAGTGCCAGATGGAGGGGAGTGGCAACAAGATGCACATATCTAGTTGTCTTGTTGCACATATCCCCTGGGGCATCTGGTGGGCCACTGCGAGATGCAGGAACCTGGACTAGATGGGCCTTTGGCCTGATCCAGTGCGGCTCTTCTTATGTTAATGTTCACTGCCTGTGCTTCTTCTCTGACCATTATTATTATTATTCGTATCATGTGATTATTATTACTGAACATAATTTTGTCTTAGAGGGGTACAAAAATGTATGGGTCCTGGGTGCCAAATGACCTTGGTACGCCACTGACTTGACCCCCATCTTGCCAAGCCAGATTCAAGCCACCAGATACCTGCCACGTAGATTCCTGGCTCCTTCCTGTAAGATTCCATTCCCAGTTGGGCATGGTGTTTCTCCGCAGCCTTACTGTGGCATTTCATTAGCTGCAGTGCTGCCATCTGTGCCAGGTTGCTTCTGCCGCTGACTCAGCCGTCCCGGTAATTTACATTGAAGGAGCTGTGCAGATTCTATTTAGAGAGCTCAGTCCTGCAAGCCTTATCCAGTTTCCATCAATAGTAGTGGGGAAATAGCTTGACAAGAAAGGGAGGACTGTCCCGCTCCAAATGAGACTGCATCGTCCGTGTTCATTCTATCACAACATCCTGTAGCAGTAAGACAATTTAAGAGAGCTGAAACTTAAAAGCAGCTGTGGCTTTTTGCTCTAGAGAACATTAATGCAAAGTTTTTGTGTTTTGATGGGCATGTACAGATGGAGACGTGAGGAACAGTGATCCAACAGAGAGTTTGCATTTTTGCTATTGGATCATGTAATGCCGTATTGTACCCCAGCTATTAACCATATGTTGTTTATCCAGGACCAAAACTTCTAATTATTTTGTGTCTGCATTATTCTGTGGAAATATTTTATTCAATTTTATTTGCATGAAATATTTTATCCTATTTTTTTTGAGCCATAGCCAGTGGACAATGTGGCCAGATCCCACTTGAGTGCAGGAACTAGGGACTCAAACATGAGACACAGCTGTAGACCTGGTGGTTTTTGTGGACTGTGGCTACACTCAGTGGTGTCATTCAAATGATTTAGGAACAGGAACTCATTTTTGAGTTCAAATTCAAATGTTGGAAAAAAAAAACCTGGAAGCAGCCACGGAGCCCATTAGGATCCGGAACGCCCGCTCTGGTCCGTTCCTCCTGAATGACATCACTGGCTACACTGAGCAAAGGGTGTCATCCTAGGCTTTAGAGGAGGCTTATCGCAAAGTTATACTATCTACTTTCAAAGGCTTGACAGTGCAATCCAATGCCGACACTTCACCGGCACAACAGCCGCTCTGCCGGCTGAGGGTTTGCAAACAGGCTGTAGTATGTTTGCGCCACTCTGGGGGTAAGCAGCACTGGCAAGGATGCCTGTACTGCCCCGCCAACGCTTCATCCTGTCAACCTGTTGCACTGGTTGGCTGAGAGGCAGGGAGGGGGCATTTCAGGGCAGGGGAAGGTGGAACAGAGGGTGACTCCTGCCTGGAATCCGCAGAAGCCTCCGCCATACTAACTTCCCTCCTGGGCCAGCCGGTATTACATAAGAACATAAGAAGAGCCCTGCTGGATCAGGCCAAAGGCCTGTCTAGTCCAGCTTCCTGTATCTCACAGCGGCCCACCAGGTGCCCCAGGGAGGCATGAGACAACTAGATGCTTGCATCCTGTTGCCACTCCCTTGCACCCAGTACCAGTAGCCCTCCACCTTTGTAAGGAGGTTGCACAATCCATCATTGCCTATAGCCCACGATGGACCTTTCCTCCAGAAATCCGTCCAATCCCCACTTAAAGGCATCAAGACCAGATGCCATCACCACCTCCTGTGATTACCACCAGGCTATTTGAACTTCCACCAGCTATATAGCTGGCGGAGACCCAAGTAGCCCCTTGGGCTTGCTGGGGCATTACTTGGAATAAGGGGAAATACGTAACTTGACGTGCAGGTTAGGATTGGGCTGCTAGACATATAAGAGTTAAAGACAGAAAACACTGTGCAGCCCACAATCCACAAAAACTTTAGACGTTTGATGAACCTTTAGATCAGGGGTCTCCAAAGTTTTCAATATGAGGGCTGCGTTGTATATTTTACACATTTTTGCTGGCCCCCCAAAAATCAGTATTATAAATGAATGAATGTTTTACTTGAATTTTTTTTGTAATCAGCGTAGTACGATTATTAAGAGAACAAAATAATGAGACCAAAAATGAGGACAAAAATATGAGAACAAAAGAGAATTGTGACAAAGAAACAATGCCATTATTAAACTAAGGATTAATATATAATGAATAAAAATGTCAAACATTAGCAAATGCTCTGACAAAAAAAAGTTGCTGTGGGCTGGACAAAATCTTGTGTCAGGCCAGATTTGGTCCTCAGGCCATAGTTTGAAGACCCCTGCTCTAGATGGGGATTGCTCCACAGCACATGAGAAGGTCTCTCTACAAGCTATTGCTATTTAGTGCACAGATGGTATGTCAAGAGGGCACTGGCAACTGACCTTAAGGTCACATGAAAAGAGGCTTCCAGGGTATCAGTTATAGTTAAGCATCTGACTTTTTTAGATAGTCTTTTGTCCATTCACAGAGATGAAAATGCCATCATGGGCTGAATGTTTTCTTCCTGGGCTCCTATCAGCACAGGACTGTCTCCCATCAGTACTTCTGCAACAAGTCATTACTTAGTAATTACCCATCTGGAAGCAGGTCCTGCTGCTCTGTCTAGACTTGTATGTGCAGGAGAATTCCAGGGATGCTTTAACCATACTAGTAAGTACAATTGAGTCCCCCATTTGAATGTACTGAACAACCTATATAGACAAACTCTGGATTTAAGATGATGCAGGGTAATGCAGAAGTTTTATCTGCGGTGGGTGTTTTGCAATAGCTGCGGTCATCATGGGATGAAAATGCATGCATTGAAGCCCTTCCTTTAGCCCTTGCTAAATTCACAGGGGAATCCAATTTTTTTTCCCCTTTTCTAGACAACCATAAAAAACAGACAGGAAGGTAGAATTATCTGGTCCCTCTCCAATTATTTTCTGAAGAAGGAAAAGGTTGTGCCACAAAACATCCATACATTCATGAAGCAACACGCAGGCAAGTACTTCAGCACTGTGCTTTGATTTTCATGACCATGACTCCGGAGTCTTGTCGGCAACTACTTTCAATACTCTTCAGATTATTTTCCTGGTATGTAGAGGCTCCCTCCAGTGGCCATTTGAGCACTCGAAGGTGCACTAGTATAAATATGTGAGGAAATAGCCCTAGGAATTTCAAGAAGACAAGCGGACACAGCCAGACGTAGTAAACCGTTTAAAATGTGGAAAAAACATGAATTTAATTTGAATTTTGTTGACTGGAGTCAAAAACTCATTCCAAATTCTATTCGTTCCTTCCTGCTGGTATTTAGCGCAAAATGAAAAAGCAATCAAACGCAGTGTAATGTGAAAACTCCGAACAGTAACATTTTGCAATGCCCCTAACTGTGTGTACAATTGGAATGCATACAGGCTCTGTTGCGCAAAGACATAGGCAATGCATGGAGTTTGGAGGCGAGGACCCAAATCCACTCTCTCCAAATCCAAATGTCCAACAGGGTTATAGTTTGCTGGATATGGCTCCTCTTGTAGCAGCTGATGCTTTTTGGCTACTTCTTAATAGTCACCAAATGTGAAATTACCTAGAACACTTTCTGATGGCTCTTTGTGGTGTGGATTTCTAGCTGATCACAGTACCACTACTCCTACTTTCTGGATGCCTTTGTAGCATTTTTGCATTAATTTCAAAGTGGAAAAGAGAGAAACCAAACACTTTCCCTTTCTGTAATCCTTCAAGGGAAATCAGGTGTTCCAAAAGTCCAACTCTGTCCTTTACACCAGCTCCCAAAAACGGTCCTGCTAACGGCTTTACTTGAGTATCAGCAAAATGTGTTTCCAAGCACAAAGGCCCCTTGGCATTCCCAACCACTCATTCAAAAATACCATCTGTCCTTTGCTGGAGACTGGATTCTTCTTTCATAAAACTGGCAGCAGTGCCAAAGTTCAGTTGAATTCCCAGTATTCGTAATAATCAAACAGTCTGGAAATGCTGTTTGCTGAAAATGCTCTTTCGAGAGCCAGCATTCTACAACAGTAGAAAACTCCTACGATACAAAAATGCACCAAAATGCCTAATACTGCCCGCTTATGTACAATTATCCAGGAATAAATCCCACCAAACACAGCAGGACTGCTTCTGTATAAAGATGCATACAGTTGCCTTGCACACCACCTTCTTTTTTATTTTCAAGGAGAGAAGCCAAGATGAAGTGCTGTGTCTCCTGGAAGAGCCCCATATGCAGTGATGTCATGCAGGGGGAACGCGGGGGAACTCAGTTCCACTAGCTAAAATTAGGGCTGACTCCGCCCACTTCACTCTCCCTCCTCCCCCCTCCCAATTCCTCTGCAAAGAGCTTT
The DNA here is from genome assembly GCA_029204185.1 of Lerista edwardsae. Classification (NCBI taxonomy): domain Eukaryota; kingdom Metazoa; phylum Chordata; class Lepidosauria; order Squamata; family Scincidae; genus Lerista; species Lerista edwardsae. Next base: position 1,161,788 of record JAJKFI010000024.1, on the reverse strand, counting down.
TCTTCTTGGTTGGCCGGCACTCAGAGGGTTAAAGGCAGTGATGTCATTCAGGGGGAACGGACCAGAACGGATTCTAACGGGCTCCGTGGCTGGTTCCGGGTTCCCGACAAATGCCAATCAAAAGTGAGTTCCTGTTCCTAAATCATTGAATGACACCACTGCCCATATGGGAAAAAAATTATAGTACAGAATGTGTGTATGAATTACATGAGGTAGAGACGTCCAGTGGCATCACTAGGGTTTGCGTCACCCCCATATTGGAGCTCCTCCCTTACCAGATCTGCAGTGGTGGCATGTGCCATATCCTATCTCCGCTCCCTGGCCTGATCTGCCCGCACATATCAACCTAGACTTACACCAGTGATGTCCCCTTACCCCAAGGAGACCTCCAGCAGCCAAAATGCCCCTGCGGGGTGTTGGGTATTTGTGTAAATAGTAGCAGAGTTGGGGGCTTGGAGACC
>JAJKFI010000024.1:1149948-1161317 GCA_029204185.1 Lerista edwardsae | reverse complement strand
TGCCAGTTTCTACCAGTTCTGGACTGTGAGATATGAAACTGCAACACGGGGTACAGCATAGCCCTCAAAATTGCTGCATGGGAATTTAGTTTAGGATTGGGCTGTTATTGAAACCATTTATAGTTAGCTTAACCTTACTGATCCTCTCCATCCCCACTCCACTGCTAATTAAAAACCCATTGTGGAATGCCCTCAAGAGGCAAGCATGAACCCACTGAAATGTCTGTGCTCAGAAAACATAAATATCTAGTACCACACCTGCTCAAGCAACTCATTCCCAGCTATAATACTGGAAAAGCAATACTTACCTTACAAGGTTGTCGTTATGCTTGTAATAGTATAACAATACGTGCTTCAAATGCTTGAAAGCACTATATAAATACTAAATCTTACTAGAGTAATCATGTGTAGAATTATCTGGATTACGGGTAATATATACATTTTGGGCTGGGTGCTGCGCTTCCATAGTTGAATATTATTTTAAGCATTATGGTAATTGGATTTTAGTGAATTAAAAAAACATGTTAATTTGAACTGCTGAACATCTGTCTCTCCATGGGGACAGCGGCATTAATGATATTGTAGATTAGGGTTGCTTCAAAGCTCCGGTGTCAGAAAAATGTGTGTAATGGCCTTCCAGGAGTTGTGTAAAGCACATTTGGTGCAAGACTCCAGAAGTCAAGCTTTTGGAGGCTGTTTACTGCCGTATGTCACACAGCTGAATTACAGTGGGCCCTCGGTATCTGCGGGGAATCTGTTCCAGGACTCCTGGTAGATACCGAAATCCGCAGATAATTAAATCAGCTCTGTAAAAATTTACTTGGGGGCTGTGCCCAGCGGCGTCATGCTGCCGGAATGCTGGGCGGGAAGAACGGGTGAGCGGCAGCCCGCCCGTTGCGTACCGCTCTGTTTTGCTCCAATTCTCCGTTTCGCCACGGGGCGGGGAAGATGGCGAAACGGAGCGGTATGCAACGGGCGGGCTGCCGCTCACCCGTTCCTCCCGCCCAGCGTTCCGGCTGCATGATGCCGCTGGTTGTGCCCCGGTCCTCCAGAGGTCATGCACAGCTTTAGAGCACCTCCAGACATGACCAGAAATTGTTGATGTGAACCAGAAGGCCTTTTGAGGTGTGGGGAGCCCTCAGTACCTTGGAATATCAGGCCTCAGTGGTCCATGATCAGGCCCACATTGCCTTAGCTTCAGCACAGGTACAACATTAGATCACCCTCTGTCATCCTCGTCTTCTAGTCACACAGATTTTCCCTGAGAAAGGATGCTTCTTGAAATGCATCAGTCTTATTACAAGTTCACCTTGCAGCATGCATGCATACACAACCCTTTGTGACCTCCTTCTGGTACACGAACACCAGTTTCTTTTGACACCAGCTTCATTTCACAAACAGGAATTGTCAAAACGGTGCCAAAATAAGGAAAAGAACATGTGAAGCTCCTTATTTAGTCAGACCATTGGCTCGTTATTGTTGACTCAGCAGCTCTCCAGAACTTCAGACAGGGATCTTTTCTCAGCCCTTATCTGGCGGTGCCAGAGATTGAACGTGAAACTTTCTGCATGCAAAACATGTGCTGTACCACTAGAGTACAGCCCTGAGGTTACTGAGAAAGAAATCCAACTATCAGAGAAGAAACTGGCAAACTGCCTTCAATACTGCAGCTTTTCATGGAAGGATTGATCTCTCCAGTATCGATCAATACAGAACGCAGAAATTACCCAAGTAGAAGGAACATTTTTCCCAAGATATTTTAGAGAGAAGGACTTTCTGAAATTAAAAAAAGAAAGAAGGTAGTATAGCATATGAAACAGAAAGATGGGAGATCAATACAACAGAAGCTCCCAGACTGAATTTTGTATGTTTAATGACTGAAAGGAGCACAGCAAGGAAAATTGGCAGATAATAAGAACCTTAGGGTGGGATAGATTGGCAGTGATGTGTGAGAGGGCTTTTTTAGTGGTGCCCCCAAACTGTTGGATTTCCTGGCACGATGTAGCTCTGGCCACCTCCTTGCCAGTGCTTTGCCACAGATTAAAGACCTAACTTCTGTGGCAGGCATGTCATGTTTCCCCCAATTCAGTTTTGCTGTCCACTCTATTTTGCTATTTGTTTCTGTTTAGCTGGGTTGTATTTTTCTTGTTAGTAATATGGACTGTTTTTAACTGAGTATTATAAGCTGCTTTGAGTTTCTTAGTGGGATGTACAAACATTTAAAACAACAATAAAAGTAAAGTAGTCCCCTGTGCAAGCGCTGTGTCATGACTGACTCATGGGATGACATCACTTTGCAACATATGCTAGGCAGACATTGTTATACACAGTGGTTTGCTATTGCCTCCCCCAGTCATCTTTCTACTTTATGTCCCAGGCAGGGCCGGCTCTAGCAGCAGCAGGGCCCCACGTTTGGGCATTCCTGTGGGGCCCCCCACTCACCAAGAAGAGCGCTGTTTGTGCCATGTGCAAAGCATGGCATGTGAAAGTAGTTGGTGCTGATATCATAACATCACCGCCAACTGCTTCCAGGTGGCCCATCTTGGGCTGTTCAGAGGCAGAGGCAGGTGGGAGGGCCCAAGGTAAAGCTGCTCTGCTCCCCCCACTGACTTACAGCCCATCGAGATCCCAGCCACAGCCACAGGCAATATGCTCACCCTGCTAGTGCGGGGGCCCCTGAAGCGCGGGACCCGATGTGAGGACATTGGTCACATTGGCTTAAAGCCGGCCCTGGTCCCAGGTACTAATTCTACTGACCTCAGAAACATAAAAAGCTGGGTCAACCTTGAGCCAACTACCTGGGAACTAGACTTCTCTGAGATCGAATTCAGGTCATGGGGAGAGCTTTTGACTGCAGTAGTGCAGCCTACCACTCTGCACCACTTGAGGCTGTTAAACAACAATGCCCCCGGTTTAAATCCCTCCCCAGTCATGAACTGGCCACGTGGATTTAGGCAAACCACACCCTTTTAGCCTGTACCCTCACGGTATTAAGGGTGCAATCCTAATCTGGAGTTAGGCCAGCACAGCTAGGCCAGCCACACAAGAGCCACCCTGAAGAATATTTGGATCATTCTCAGAGGCACGGTGGGTGGTGCCTGTCTGTGCGCTGGACTCTCTGACTCCAAGAGTGGTCCAAACATACTTTACGGTGTCCCATGTGCCAGCTAATCTTTGCTGGCCTAACTGCCAGCCTAACTCCAGGTTAGGATTGCACTCTAAGGGAAATAATACTGGCCTTCCTTATAAGATTGTTACATGCTGCATTGAGAAAACACTCAGCAGACACACTCTTTCACCAGAAAAAAGAGCAAAAGGAAGCATTTTTCATTATATTTCTGCAATTATTCTGAAATCCAAACAAATCCAAAATCCGGTCATCTTCCTATCCCAAGCAGTCCAGATAAAGGATATTCAACCTATATATTATAAAAGATGTGGCTTATATTTGACCTTTGTATAGTTAAAAAATTATCGCAGTTAAAAAATAATACATAGTTAATACATACATACATAATACATGCATAGTATAGTTAAAAAATAATACAAAAATTATTTGTATAGTTAAAAAATTATACCTTTGTATAGTTAAAAAATTATCGCAGCCTAAAACAAATAGAAAAGAAGTTATCATCTAGAAAACTAATCATAGAGAAATATAGTTATCATAGAGAAAACATAGTGGGGCCCATTGAACAGTCTAGAGCAGGCATATGCAACCTTTTTTTTTCTTTTTTCTTTTGCTACCCTTTGGAGCTCTTCTCAGGTTTCAAGCACTCCCCCCCCCCCATCAAAAGGATACAACATGAACTGATACACATAAAATCATTTTTTGTTTTCAGTTTTCAGTCCCCATCCCCTTCAAATGTGCCAGGTTACTTGAGGCGGCCAAAGAACCTGGAATGCCATAGAAATGATGAGGATTCCTCAACAGCTAACTGCATATGCACAATCTTCATGAACATGATTTTTTCCTCTTCTTTTTCCCAGGACTAGCTATGGGATTCAGAGGTCTGTACTTTTTGAATTGATTAAATCTAGACAAAACTGTTAAACTCTAAAGTCGGTATTTTCAGACAGTCACTGGTTATAATTAGTTTCTAATTTACTACTGTGCTAGTAGGCAACTCTGTATGTATATTAGCTTTAATACTTCCGGTGTTTCTACTGACAGTATGGGATAAGACACTGCAATCTGTATTGTACCTGAAGCATGAAATTGCTTTTCTCCCTCCCCAAAATTATCGCAGCCTAAAACAAATAGAAAAGAAGTTATCATCTAGAAAACTAATGTTGCAGTTGAAAAATCAGACTCAACATGCTGTTTGGCATCCCAGACCTCAGCAATTAAACAGATCAGGAGTATGAATATTGAATGAATATTAACAACCCTGGGATTAGTAGCAGCACTTGTATTGGGGATTTTGGGATGTTGGTTTATGTTGGGGTTTTTTAACTATACAAAGGTCAAATATAAGCCACATCTTTTATAATACATAGGTTGAATATCCTTTATCTGGACTGCTTGGGATAGGAAGATGACCGGATTTTGGATTTGTTTGGATTTCAGAATAATTGCAGAAATATAATGAAAAATGCTTCCTTTTGCTCTTTTTTCTGGTGAAAGAGTGTGTCTGCTGAGTGTCTGCTGGCCTTTTTGACAATTTTTCAACTATGGCACACACCGCAGAGCAGGTAATAGAACTTACAGCCTGTATGTGGTAATGAGCACAAGACCTTCTAGTGTACACGCTACAGAAAGTTTTTTTAAAAGTCTTGCACAAAAATATGCATAGTGGATTTGTGAATAGTGTATATTTTAGATATCTGGATAAGAGAGCGTCTACCTGTAATGAAACTGAACAGATGCATGCAAGCTGCAGATACAGGTACGCATTGCTTATCCACATTCTGCCTAATGACCAACCGCATATACAGGGGGTGGGTGGGAGATCAAAGCATAACAAAGGACAGGCTTTTAGTGTCTGTTTATACAACAAAGAGGTGTCTGCATAAACCTGCCTGGAGCAGCCTGCAACCTTCTGGAGAACCTTGCCTGCAAGACCTCATTAATACCTCTTTGTTGTGTAAACAGTCACTGTCTGCTACAGAAAGGCAACTGAAGGGGCTTTAAATGCAATCCATAGCCTGCAGCTGCAGCCAGCCAGTGTCTGTTACAGAACAAGCTGTTTGCATAACGCCCTGATTGATTTAACATGGTGTTCTGAGGAAGTAATCCCCATCCTTAGCAATGCACACCTGTACATATCCTGAATATGTTGGTCAGTTTCATTAGTCTCTTTAATAGTTTAATACTATAATGCAAAAACTACTTTGACTTTATTTCTGTGGCTGAAACTAAATGGCTCAGATCCTGAGACAGGCTTTGGCCATGTTTTTGAAGTTTTTGATGTTTTTGACCATGTTTTTGAAGTTGCAGCAGAGCTGGCTTAATATCTTTTGATCTGAGACCCACACCCTCCTCCAAGGCCTCCTGGACAGAATTCGAGGGAACAAATGTAGCCTTATCGCAAGGAGATCTGCCTGCTGGTCTCCAATCCTGGATACAGCGTGGCTCTGCTCCCCAGCATTTAATAGGACTGGGCTACTTGTCTTTTTGCTAGGGACATGGTGGCGCAGCAGGTTAAACCGTTGAGCTGGGAGCTTGTTGACCGGAAGGTTGGCAGTTTGAGACCACGGAGTGGAGTGAACTCCCGTTGCTTGTCCCAGCTCCTGCCAACCTAGCAGTTCAAAAGCATGGAAAAATCCAAGTAGATAAGTAGGTACCACTTCGGTGGGAAGGTTACGGCATACCATGCGCCTCGGCGTATAGTCATGCCGGCCACAGGATCACGGAAGCTTGTCCTAGGACAAACACTGGCCCTTCGGCTTAGAAACAGAGATGAGCACCGCCCCCTACCATCGGTCACAACTAGACCATTCGGTCATGGGGAAACCTTTACTTTTTTACTTGTCTTTTCTGCTTGACCATTAGTCACTGAAGTTTGTTCTTCAGATGAAAGTGTTCCACTGTCACCTGAAATCCAAACTCATTGGATAGTAGGGAATTACGAAGCCTTTTCCTTGGTTGCAAGAGATGTAAGCTCATAAATGAATTTTGCTCTGTCCTTTCTTCAGCAGGAAGCAATATGTATTCTGTCTGATTAAAGAGTAGGAGTGTTTTATTGTTCCACTTTTGCCAACAGAATGGAATGGTGAAAAAGATATAAACACAAATTACAGATTTCCTAAAGCAATAAAGTAGTGCACAAAAGACCTCAGAGAATCCTACCCACACAGAACTCAAAGATATTAAAGTCTTTAAAGTTGTAAATAGACTGTGGATTCCTATCAATGGTAAGAAGTTGTGCATCAATAATTATTATAATGGATGTTTTGTATTAATATTATGGGCAGTTTGCAGATGTGTGTTAAGTGATTACAGTATTCTATTTGGAGCTTGAATACTGTGTAAATAGACTATTGAAAAGCAAAGCTCTGAATTTGAGGCAACTTGTGAAATTTGCTATAGTTCTTTCACATATGCAAGCAATTAGTGATATCATATAATGATTAGCATGTGTATGTGAACCAGTTCATGATCTCTGTTACAGATAGTAGGAGAAGAAAACTCAACCAGGTGGAATAAACCATCACCTCCTGAGCTCTCTGTGCTGAACTATGTGAATTACTGTGCATTTTTAACCAAATGTGGACCACTTGAGGGCTTCTAAGAAGGTGGAAAGGCACTGCACAAAGGCCCAGATAAAGACACAGAATAGGTAATTTTACTGGGGTGATTGGTAGCAGATTCAAAACATTACCCCAACACACACACACACACACACACACACACACACACACACACCAGTTTATGAAATTGTTTGCCCAAGGTGTAGCTATGGGCTTGCTGGTTTTATAAAAGGAATTAGACAAATGGATGGTTTCCAGCTTAATGCAACTAATAAGTTCAGAGGTGCTCTTCTTCTGAATACAATTTGCTGGGAAGGTAACAGTAGCGTAGACTTCCCAGTAATATCTACTGAGCACTGTGTGGTGTGAACTCAATTTTGGTCTGATCCATCTCTTTGTATGAGGTCAAACAGCCTATCAAAACCTGTGAAGTTCAGGTATGTTAATAGTAGAGTAGCAGCAGACTCTTATGCATGTTTCCTTAGAAGTAGGTCCCTTTTGCTCCCAGGAAACTGTGCAGAGGACTGCAACCCAAGATCCTTTGTTGCAAAATCAGCCATTTTTCAGCCATTTTTAAAATAAAACTTTTAGGTGTTCAGCCACAGCTAAAAGTCAAGTACCGAGAAGCCAGATAGTTCCCTATGAATTAAACATATGCTTTGGAACAAAGCCCCCAACATCATCTTAATTATATGTCTAGTATAAGGTGTGTGTGTGTGTTTTAATGGTATTCTCAAAGCCTAGCAAAATGCCCTCTATTCTGAAGCACTTGTGCAAATTGTCAATTCCACTATTCAGGGTGGCAGTAACAGACATGCTAATTGAAATGTTTATGGTCCATTATATCTATTGATGCTAAAACATCTTCCGAACTTTTAAAAAGAAGAGGAAGTGCTTCACTGCCAAAGACAAGGATTATTTCTTGTCCTTGTTTTTTGTAATTGTGGAGTAATCAGCATTTTACATTCTATTTACATTTCAAAGCAACAAGGAGCCCTATTCAGCAGCTGTGTAATTAAGTTTCATTTGCAGATCACATTCACTTCCAAATAAGATTCTCCTGGTGGTCCATAGTATGTGTGTCACTTCTGTGCTAGTATATGATTATCTCCTTTATTGATAGCAGGGATTATGCAAGAGGGCAAAATGTAATAGTGATAATGAACTTGTTTTTTGTTTTGTTTTTACCAAGTTGGTAATACCAATTCCTGATGTTCACTGTTGTTAGCTAAAGCCACAACTAGATGGGCTGCCACTGTGTGAATTTCCAAAATAACATTCATGTTGGATTGAGGGCGCAATCCTAATCTGGAGTTAGACAATTAGACCAGCAAAGTATAGCATGCACAAGGGCCACCGTAAAGTATATTTGGACCACTCTCGGAGTCAGAGAGGCCAGCACACAGACATGCGCCATCCTCCCTGACTCTGAGTTTGGTCCAAAAGTGCTTTATGGTGGCCCTTGTGGTAAACACAATGTTAAAAGACGTTTACTTCTTGGGAGGAAAGCTATGGCGAACCTAGACAACTTAATCAAAAGCCGAGACATCACCCTGCCAACAAAGGTTCGCATAGTCAAAGCTGTGGTTTTCCCAGTAGCAATGTATGGCTGTGAGAGCTGGACCATAAGAAAGGCAGAGCGCCAAAGAAAGATGCTTTTGAATTATGGTGTTGGAGAAGACTCTTGAGAGTCCCCTAGACTGCAAGGACATCAAATTGGTCAATCCTACAGGACGTTGCCTGATTGCTCCCTGGAAGGACAAATCCTGAAGCTGAAGCTCAAGTACTTTGGCCACCTCATGAGAAGAGAGGACTCTTTAGAAAAGACCCTCATGCTGGGAAAGATGGAAGGCAAAAGGAGAAGGGGGCGGCAGAGGATGAGATGGTTAGGGAGTGTCACCAAAGCAATGAACATGCAATTGGGCGAACTCCGGAAGCTAGTGGAGGACAGGGAGGGAGGCCTGGCGTGCTGTGGTCCATGGGGTCGCGAAGAGTCGGACACGACTTAGCGACTGAACAACAAATTGTGCTGCCCAAACCTTGCTGGCCTAACTATGCTGGCCTAACTCCAGGTTAGGATTGTGCTCTGAGACTATTTTGGGAGGACGTGCAATAAAGAAGTTGCTGAAATTAATAAATTGCTCACATAAAATTATTTCCCATGGCTGATAGTGATTAAAAGCTACACTCTCCCTGGAAGTTTCTCCTACACAAGAAACCTATATTAGGTCTAACCACAGCTCACACCATAGAAAAACACAAGACACCTATATTAGAAAAACAAGATTTTGGAAGACAAAAAGTGTGAATGCTGGGGAAAAAAAATAGGAAGAAGAAAATAGCTGAAACTGAGCAACATCATTGTGTGTAGCTTTTGGCTACAGGAGAGTCCAATCCTATACTATCTAACTGCCTGGGAGCGCAGCAGTAGCCAGGCAGCTACTGCTGCGTCCTGTGGCAGCCAGGCAGTTCGTCCCCTTTCCCTGCGGTAAGGGCGCAGGGCAGCTGGTCTATTCACTTCTGCACTGGCTATTTAGCCGAGGACCTCTGAGTAAGGCAGCGTGGCAAGAGTCGCCACCCCTCCTGCCCCCGCGCCACCCCTCCCTCCCACCCCAGAATGCCTTCCCACTCTACCCTGAACAGTTGCATCGCCGTCGAGTGGCGAACTCACCCCTCACCAGTGACTGGTGTTCCCTCTGGGGCGCTCACGGCCAGTGTTGACATGGTGCTGCTCCAGTGCCGGCAGTAAGGGCTTACCATCGGCGTTGGAGGTGCTTTACAGTGCCTTGTGAGACACTTTTCCAGACAGTACAAGTGTACCGCCTGCGGAAAGGCCCATTGCATTGGTCCCTAAAGCTTCGATCCCAGTGGTCAGGGACAAGTATCTTGCAGACAGGTTAGAACTAAGCCTGGTGTCAGGATCCCCAGTTATACTTAGTAGCACATGTAATGACAAGTGGTACAGAATGTGGCGACCAGGTTGGTAACATGGGCGGACTGAGAGAATGCACGACACCTGTGCTGAAAGCTAGTTTGTTTCCAGCCACAGTTCAAAATGGTCTCAACCTTTGAAAAGCCTGCATATCTAAAGGGGACATAGTCTTCCACCAACTGATAGTCCAATCCTAAACCCTAGCTGCACCTGAGGTAACCAATGGGGCCTGAGCAGCCACCAGAGACTCCTCAGGGTAAAGGAACATTTACCCTTGAGGGGTGAGTTCGCCATGCGACCGCGATGCCACTTACCCATGTAAAGCCCTGTTGGCCCCAATGGGTCTCCTTGAGCTGTGCCCACTATTGAGGGGCCCCAGAGCTGAGGAGGCTTGTGTAGGGCTCTGTGGCTCAGGACAGACTGCTGGATTCGGTGGCAGTGTCTGCTGCTGTCTTGCCCCCCCCCCCCGGGCCGTGGGGCCCCCTCCCCTGGGCCCGTTCGGCCCCCCCCCCGGTTTTCCCCGGCCCCCAAAAGCTGCTCAGCCGGCCAGTGGAGACACTGCCCCCAGTGCTATAGCATCATCTTCCCAGTTTTGAGGTGCAGCACTGAGTGCCGCATTAAAGTGCCTTATGGCACTTTTATGATATCCGGCCCCAGCTCTACAAGCTTACTGCTGGAGCCAGGAACCATAGATTTCAAGGCCACTTCTCCAGCTACCTCCATTTTTCAGTATTAGATGGGTGGCTGCTGGACAGCCGGCCTTTTCAGTGATGATGTCCAGATTGTGGAACTCTCTCTCTCTCTCTCTCTCTCTCTCTCTCTCTCTCTCTCTCTCTCCAGATGGGTGCTGGCCACCATTTTGGGTATCTTTTAGGCTCCGGGAAACTTCCATCTTTGAGGACTATATCTCAGTGTTAAAGCACATGCTTAGTATTCAAGGTCCCAATTCAATCCCCAGATAGACTGAGAAACACTGGGGCAATGGCCTTATTCACTATGTGCCAGTTTCCAATGTTTTATTTTTTTCTGTCTCCCTAATGGCTTTAATTTAAATGCCCAAGGCTCTTTTTGTTTTTGTTTTTTTCCTGCAGTTTCTTAGTTGTATTTATTATTGGATGGTTTTAACTGTGTTCACGGAATTTGCTGATCATAGGCTTTTCATTGTTGTTCTGTATGTATAAAAAAATGTCTTCTATATATGGGGGTGTTGTGTTTGCTCTCACATTTTATCCAAAGAAGGTGTGCTGCTATTAATCCTTTATGGTATGCATGCACACATGCGCACCCAGAAATGTTCAGGCAGGAAGAAGCATATAACAAAAAGACAGACACCACAGATACAGTAGAAGTATCTCTTTCTTGCATCTTGTTTGTGTTAATGTATGTGTTTCAGACACTGCATATGAATAACTTGACCTGCTGGAGCTTTGGCTCACTTCACCTTCTTTAGCTATCTGCTTGGTCTTGAATTTTGAGTTGTCCCACTGATTTGGCTTAGAGAAGTTTCTGCAGAATCTCTACCCCGACCCAATTGGCGGCATCTCTAAGCCGGGCAGGTATCATACTATTGCCTTAATAAATCCATGTATCTTACTCTGGAAAGCATGTAGTCACCTATGTGCCTGTCATGGATGCTTTGCTACAAGCACCAACCTGAACAGCTGTCTAGTGATTATGTGTGTTCATGTTCTCTCTCTCTCTCTCTCTCTCTCTCTCTCTCTCTCTCTCTCTCTCTCTCTCTCTC
>JAJKFI010000024.1:1131942-1149938 GCA_029204185.1 Lerista edwardsae | reverse complement strand
CTCTCTCTCTCTCTCTCTCTCTCTCTCTCTCTCTCTCTCTCTCTCTCAACTTCAGGGACACCATTTCCTCATTATTCCCACAATAATGGGCTGGTTTTTTTAAATGGCGCAGCTATCCTATCATTCCATCTGTCAGTCATGTTTAATAAGTTCCTGATAAATATCCGTTGTTACTCTGTCCAATCCTAAGCCCTGGCTGCACCTGAGGTAACCAATGGGGCCTGAGCAGCCACCAGAGACTCCTCAGGGTAAAGGAACATTTACCCTTGAGGGGTGAGTTCGCCACTCGACGGCAATGCCACTTACCCATGTAAAGCCCTGTTGGCCCCAATGGGTCTCCTTGAGCTGGGCCCACTATTGAGGGGCCCCAGAGCTGAGGAGGCTTATGTAGGGCTCTGTGGCTCAGGACAGACTACTGCAGCGTTTGGGGCTCTTCAGTCTAGAAAAAAGGCGCCTGAGGGGGGACATGATTGAGACATACAAAATTATGCATGGAAGGGATAGAGTCGATAGAGGGATGTTCTTTTCCCTCTCTCAAAACACCAGAACCAGGGGGCATCCACTAAAACTGAGGGTTGGGAGAGTTAAAACAGATAAAAGGAGGTACTTGTTTACTCAGCGGGTAGTTAATCTGTGGAACTCTTTGCCACAGGAGGTGGTGATGGCATCTGGTCTGGATGCCTTTAAGAGGGGATTGGACGGATTTCTGGCGGAAAGGTCCATCGTGGGCTATAGGCAATGATGGATTGTGCAACCTCCTTACAAAGGTGGTGGGCTACTGGTACCGGGTGCAAGGGAGTGGCAACAGGATGCAGCTTGTTGTCTCCTGCCTCCCTGGGGCACCTGGGGTGGGCCGCTGTGAGATACAGGAAGCTGGACTAGATGGGCCTTTGGTCTGATCCAGCAGGGCTCTTCTTATGTTCTTATGGATTCGGTGGCAGTGTCTGTTGCCGTCTTGGGCCCCCACGCAGGCCTGTGGGCCACTCTCCCTTTGCCCAGTTCTGCCCCCTCCCTGCTTTACCCCTGCCCCCAAAAGCTGCGTTTATGTTGGTACCATTCAACTTTTTTGTAGGTCTTTATTTAAACAACCAGCTGAGGGGAAAAACGTGTCCGTAGCCGCGTTTGTCACCTCTCCTCTCATGGATTGGCTGCTGCTGTGAATTGTGAAGTCGGGAACAAGAATTTAATTACATCTCATAGCCCTGGGCAACAATTCTGACCACTGCATGATACAAAATTGATAAAGCCTAGAAAAAAGTACTAATAAGATGCTGCCAATTGTGACCCTTCCAAGGACCTCACATATGGGAAGAAATTGGAACTTTTGACTGGAGACTCGGAGAAATGCAATGGAAATAATTTGGTGTGCATAGTCGCATTTTGGTTAATAGCAACAGGTTCCTTCAAATTCTCTTTGCAAGACTGTGGTGGTTTCCAAAAGAATGAAAATATAATAAGGGCCAATTACAAAGCATAGAATTACATGTATGCACTTTAAACAGCAGCTTCAGGGGACTGGAGGATCTGCATGGAAACCACAGCAGTGGGGTTTAACCCTTAGCCACAGGGAGATGACCCTTGTTGGCTTGTGGCAGTTTTATCTGCAAAGAAGCACCCATCAGCATCAATAAGCACATAAGAAATGCTGGATCAGACCAAACGCCCATCTAGTCCAGCAAATAAGTTGCTGGATATCTCCTTAGAAGAGAGCCATGAGAAACAGGCTCCAAATCCGAAGGACTATTTTAATTGTACTGCCGTCATTTTTACATTATTCAATTAGTTACTCAATTACTCAGTCACTTCTGTCAATGCTAAATTGCACTTGCTCTCAAGAGCACAAGACGCAATACTCATTTTTATGTATTTATTGCAGAATGTTCACTAGCTCTGTAATTACTACAAGTACAATCTGTAAGCGGGGACGTTGTGGTGCAGTGGGTTAAACCGTTGCTGCTGGGCTTTCCGACCGGAAGGTTGGGAGTTCAAGACTGCGCGACGGAGTGAGCTCCCATCGCTTGTCCCAGCTCCTGCCAACCTAGCAATTCGAAAGCACCTAAATGCAAGTAGATAAATAGGGACCACTTCGGTGGGAAGGGAACGGCGTTCCGTGCACTACGGCGTAGAGTCATGCCGGCCACATGACCACGGAAGCTTGTCCTCGGACAAAACGCCGGCTCTACAGGCTTTGAAATGGAGATGAGCACCGCCCTCTACAGTCGGTCACGACTAGACCATTCGGTCGTGGGGAAACCTTTACCTTTAATTACTACAAATGTAATTACCAAACCCACGGGAAAGGGACCATCCTGGACTTTCCGAAGGCAAGCAGAGCTGTGCTCCTGTTGCCACAGGAGGGTTTCAAAGACCCACAGAGGCCATGCACAACTGCCCACGGGCCAATGCTGCATAGGCCAATACTGCCCACAGGCCATAGCCTCTGCAGGCCTCAGAATGGCTGTTTCAGTGACAGAATCAACTTCCAGTTTCCCATGGGGAACTCACAATGTTGCAACACACGACGCAACACACGTTTCCCATTGCAACACACGACGGACATATTGAATTATAAAATAATAATATTGAAATATAATTAAATATAAATAAATAATATTCTTGACATTAATACTTAAAATAAATGATAATTTAAATTATAATTAAGTATTTGTAAATACCCAAGCGGGCGGCTTTGAATGAGAGGTAAACGCTTATGTAAACAGGTGAACTAGAGACTTATTGCTGAATGACCGATCAGAGTACAGACAATCGTTGCACATGAAAAAATAAGGCATCCCCTGAAAATGAGCCCTAATGCGAGCAAAAATCAATATAAGACCCGGTCTTATTTTGGGGGAAAAACAGTTGTATGATTTCTTCTGTTCTTAAAAAAATGCAAGGCACAGCAGCATTACATTTATTTTAAGAGTGAGAAACAGGAAGAAATTGTTTCTGTATTCTCTAAAACAGAAAAGGAAACTGAATATCAACTGCACAACCACCTTAAACATACCGGGTATACACAATCAATGTTAGGCTTTCTGCTGATGCAGGGTAGAGTGAGAGGGGGAACTACTACAAAAATCTCAAATGGGAAAATTTAGTTGTAATGGAATTTAAATTTGGCAGCAAACACCAAGTGAAATTACTTCTGATGTCTAAACATCTATCTGTCTGCCAAGCTTTAATAGATAAACAGACTACTGCATGTTATGCTAAATTGTGTACATTAATGAGCAGGCAGAAGCCTGAAAAGCTGGATGGATGTCTTCTGCTGATTTGCACTGCGACTCATGTGGGATTTCAAAGATATTTAACTCTGACTCAGAAATGCTCAGTTTTTACATCGTGGTTTGTCACAAATTTGTAGCGAAGCAGACAATGGGGAAGTGGAGAAGAAATGGAATATGGCAGGGCTCTACGTTCAGGGTCAAGCTGCAATGGGCAGCCCAATCTTAACTTGGGCAGGAGCCAGCACTGCATCCTACTCAACGTAGGAGGCGGCTGGAGCTCACAGCGGGGCAAGGGGACATTTGTCCCCTTACCCCCCAGTAAGTCCCAGGCAGCCCAATGGCTGCTTCGACTTGTGCCTGCTAAATAGATCCTGGCACCTCCCCCCTCCCTGGGCACCCCATCCATGGGACTGCCCCTCCCGCATTCTGCCCCCCCAGCTCCCTCCTGCCTTCTCTCACCCTGAAAAGCCCCCATGCTGGCCCAACCTGGCCAGTGCAAGGGTGGCTTACCTGCTGCTTCCCGCTGCATGCCTGGCTTGGCACAACTGGCTGTGCTAACCCAGCACCTCTTGGTGCAGACATGTCTTCCTGCACATTTTCAACAGCCCTGGGCTGATGCAAACGACCTCGGACATTGTTGGATTGCTCCAGTAATGGCATCTAAATGATTTAGCAACAGGTACTCACTTTTGATTGGCACTTGTGTCAGGCCCACCCACTGGAAGTGAGGTCATAGCCGGAACCCAGGAACCGCCCCCAGGAACTGCCGTGCCTCCTCGGTAGGCCGCGCGGCAGCCCAGGAGAAGGCCCAGGAGTCCCGGCCTTCCCCAGAGCCACCGCACGGGTTACCGATTCCCCCCCCCAGGAACCGCCGTGCCTCCTCGGGAGGGAGCCCCAGGTAGCCTACCTGCCTGCCTGGCTGGCTCTGAGAACATGCAGGCAACTCAAATGTGCAGGCAAGTCAAACATTGCAGGGGGTGGAGCGCCGATGGAGTTGACGAGTGGGTGGGCGAATGGGCGGAGCCAGCCCTAATCCTAGGAACGGGTACTCGTGTACCCCCACGTACCCGCTACATGACATGTCTGGATTACTCTCTAAGTCATAATGTAGCAAAAAATGGAGCTGAAAAGAATGAGGGAGCAGCACCAAAATGAAAAGGAAAACCGAGCCAGCTGGTAGGCTTCAAACTAGTGCAAAAAAAATATATGAAAATCCTCAGCAAAGGTCTGTCTGTTACGTGCTTCTCCCCCCCCCCCCAGGCACCACTTGCTGCAAAAAGGCATTTATTTCAATCTGTCAGATCGTTGAGATTAAAGCACTTGTTTAAAAGACAGGTCAGACTTGCATTCAAATCCTGAGACTGCATTTCAATCACACTCTCAAGAGACTCCAGTGTTCATGCCATAACATAAATCTCAAACCTGGTTAAATTTCAGTCAGGATGCGATGTTGATACTTTATTGTCTTTCTGCGGAGTTGCACGTTATCATCCTTAGGAACCTGACAAAGAGGAGTGATCTTGTTAAAACTACTGAGGTAATGGGAGAGGGAGAAACAAGGTACCCGCTTGTTTATAGACCTCACATCAAGTTCCCCATTGGGGACATTGGTTGGGTAGAAGGTTGCCATTGGGGAGGTTAGTACCCACCTTCAGGAAGGAAGCCCTCCTAAGCAATGTTATGCCAAGGGATGTGGTTCTCCCCGTTCTCTGGTTTGGGCTCTGAATGGGCCCAGCCTGTCAGAGGTTTGTTCAGAGCTTCCCTAGAGCTTCCCTAGCCACCTCACCATATTCCAGCAGCAACAGCGCTTGAGAAGGAATTGCTCCAGTATTCAGGATTTTCATGCACAAGCATTTCTATTATGAGATAATCCAAGGTTCAGGGGACATCCCAGCAAACATCAACATTACAGCAAGGAACAAAGCCTTGTCAGATATTTCCTGCTCAAAGATAAGAGCATCTACTTAAAGGTTCTCCTATTCAACCCCAGTTTGTCTTTGAAAAGGAACATCCCCCATTACTGGTGGCTTGGCTCTCAGGGTACCACAAGGAAGAGATGAATAATCTGCCAGTCATAATCTTTGGACAGATTATGAAGGATATTCAGGGCACAATCCTAACATGGAGTTAGGTCAGCAAAGTTTGGCTGGCACTAGGGCCACCACAAAGCACATTTGGACCACCCTCGGAGTCGGGGAGGATGGCACACATCTGTGTGCTTGCCTCTCTGACTCCAAGGGTGGTCCAAACATACTTTACAGTGTCCCCTGTCCCAGCCAAACTTTGCTGGCCTAATTGTGCTGGCCTAACTCCAGGGACACTGCTTGACTATTGAGGGGGAGATGTCCAAGGCTCTGTGGCAGGAGGAGATCATTCTTAGGAACTTCATTTGGAGGGAGGCTGGAATGTGTTTGGGGAGCCAGGAAAGTGATCAAAGTTCTCTGCCAGTCCAGGAAAAGCTCCACACACCCTGGCCCAGAGTCACTGATAGATCCAAACAATTGTAATCGCCATGGTTGGCTTGTTTATCTCCTGCAGCAATAGGGTGATCGGGACATATCAGTCACTGTCTGGCCTGTCTGTAGCACAGTTGTTTTTTGTCTGAATGTGTACTATGCCTCTCTCCCCACGGCACACTTAAAAAAAAAGTCCCAGAGCACAATCTTATACTGCGCTGGATTGGCAAGGCCGGCCGGCCAGCGCCAAATCCAAGCGCAGTATAATGGAGGCTGGAGCCTCCCCGCGGCAAGAGCACATTCACGTCCTTACCGTTGGGGAGGCTCCAGCCTCTCCTACGTGCTTCTTGGATCTGCACCTGCAGGGGCAGATCTGAGGAGACCCCGCGGCCCAAATCAGGGCCGTGCGGCCTCCTGGACGGGCTTAGGATTCAGTCTTATGGCCGAATCTGGAGCCCGCCCATGGTCTGCCCTATCCCTGCCCACAATCCCTTCACCACAATCCCTTCACAATCCCTTCACCAATCCCACACCCGCCCCCACATGGAGCCTCCCTTGCGCCAGCTGGCTTCAGCCGATGCGAGGGAGGCTCGGTGCGGGCGCAACAGGACGAGCGCTGCAGGCAGCGCTGCTCCCGTTGCTCTGGCGTCAATGCAGGGTGTCACTCAGCACCCCCGCATCGGCACTATCAGCGTTGCGCCGACGCTATGATGTAGCGTTGGCATGACAGGAGCCTTAGGATGGTGCCTCCAGTCTGTGAGTGAGATTGGACAGGGGTGTGTTTTTCCATATGAACATTTATACAGAGTCATATAAGCAAGTCTGGGCCCCCTCGGAGGCTGAGCTTATTACGCATTGTGGTCAGTTATATTCCCACCCACCTTTATACCCCTTCCCTTTTTGACTGGGTTGCCAGAATTCTTTAGGCCTTTGATCTATCTGATCATAACCAACTTTCTTGACCTATTGCTGGTGTGGGAACTGCTGACTTACGCTCCAAGTCAAAATTGCATTTGCTACATGCTGCTTGGTTCTCATGCTTGCATTTAGTTCTGGGTTACAATCATACTCTTTTTTTCTTTTTCTTACATCCTCATTCAAGAGGTAAATTTTTGACATTCTGACATTTCTCTCAGGTTGTGTTTGATACTTTGGAATTGCCACAAAGTGGATAAATGCAGCGGCATCATACTACCGGTACGCTGGGCAGGAGGAACGGGTGAGTGGCAGCCCGCCCGTTGCATCACGCTCCGTTTCGCTGTCTTCCCCGCCCCCCGCAGGGGCGGGGAAGACGGCAAAACGGAGCGTGATGCAATGGGCGGGCTGCCGCTCACCCGTTCCTCCCACCCAGTGTACTGGTAGCATGACACCGCTGGATAAGTGGCTAAAGAAAGGTACAGTTGAAAGCAAGGAGGAGGAAGCACCAAGTACTTCCACTGGTCCAAAAAAAGAAAAGTACAAGAAATTACGACTCTGAGTATGTAAAACTCGGATTCACCTGGAACAAAAATGAGGGGGGGATCCACGGCCTCAGTGTTGTGTGTGGCGAAGTTCCCGCCAATGAGATCATGTGGCCAAATAAACTGCATCACCGTTTGAAAACTAAGCACCCAAATTTGAAAGACATTCCAGTACAGTTTTTAAAAAAGAAAGCTGGAAGAATTATAAGGATCCCAAAAACAGCTTTTGCATATTGCAAGGATGCAAAGATAAAGCTCTGAAAGCCTTTTATGAAATAAGTTTGTTCATTGCTCAAGGTGGTACGCGCACACACGTGGAGACTCTATAATCCTCCCAGCAATGATAAGGGGAGCCGATGGGGAGGGGATAAGAATGTAATAGAATTCAAAACGGTTCTTCTCTCAAACAACACAGTTGCTCGCAGGATCATTGACCTGACCCAGTGGCTGGAGGACCTGCTGATCCAAAGAATTTCTGAAAGCAGATTCTTCTCATTGCAGCTGGATGAATCTACTGATGTAGGAGGCTTGTGCCAACTGCCTGTCTATTTGCTACAACTCCAGGAAGACATGCTGTGCTGGGAACCAATTATTGAAGCACAAGTGAGGAAATATTCAATACCCTTGATGGTTATGTAAAAAGGAAGGTCTTAACTGGACAAAATGTGTCAGACTGTGCATGGACTGCATCCAGGCTAGGTGCGGCAAAAGGAGCAGCGCTGTGACTTGAGTGCTTGCAGTTTTCCCAGATGCAACATGGACTCACTGCAACCTACCACAGAGAAGTGCTAGTACCAAAAGCTATGCCAGAAAATTTGGCGATTTGATGTTTTGATCACTACGATAAAAAAGTGAATTTAATAAAGGCAAGACCACTGCAAAACTGCTTGTTTGAAAAGATGTGCGAGGAGCTGGGTAGTGCCCATATATCACTTCTTCTGCACACTGAAGTACATTGGATGGGTGGTGCAACCTCCTTATGTTAGTAGTAGGCTACTTCAGAATGCCAGATGCAAGGAGTGGCCACAGGATGCAGGCATTTGTCGTCTCGTGTGCTCCCTGAGGCATCTGGCGGGCCCCTGTGAGATACAGGAAGCTGGACTAGATGGGCCTTTGGCCTGATTCAGCAGTGCTCTTCTTATGTTCTTATGTCTGTTGAGGGGGAATGATGACATCTTTTCCGGCCCTAATACCACTTCCTGTTGGTCCCAAAAGACTGTGGTTCTGTGAAGTGGGTCCCAGTGCTAAAAGTTTTGGGAACCATCAGAGACGAACCGAGCGCCGAGTGCACCCCCAGCATGTCGCCCCGCCCCCATGCGTCACCATGCCTCACCTCCCTGCACCCGGAATAGCTCCATTTTGGAGCAAAACGGACACCAGAGAGGATGGGCGGGCCAAACAGTGCGGGTTAACGTGCGGGTTACTCCATGCAATGGCGCCCCGCTGCTGCCAGCGCCCATGACTCGCGCCACCCCGGGCTACACCCATGTTCCGCCTCTGGGAACCACTGCTCTAGAGCTAACAGACCACATTTACCTTCATGCCAGTGAGATGTGTCATTTCTGGTTGTCAGGAACACTGATGGATTCCTTCTCAGGAATTCTGCAATTTTCATCCATTATTACGCTTAGAGGGGCACAAGGCTGGAGGAAATAGTAATGGCAAAAACCTATTTTGGGGTAACATATTACAGAAAGAAGTCTAGAATAAGACATGAAAAAGACAAGGGCAGAGTTACAGCTTTTGATTTACAGTGTGATTACAGGCAACACAATCAAACATCTATAGATATTTAGCTAAACTTGAAGAAAACTATTCAGGGTTTCAAGGCAAACTCGATGCAAAATGAATGGTTAAGTAATACTCTTCCTCTCAGCAACAAATTCCATTTGAAGCAGTTAAATGATTACCAGCTCAGAAATTTAATTTCAGGATGAATAATTAAAGCCGCATTCTCCGGTGTCTCTGTGAGAAATCGCATTCTCTTCTGGACACGACTTGGCACAATAGGATATGGGTTCCTAGCTTCACAGTTCTGATTTAATTGCAGGAAGTCACACCAGTTGTCTTACCTTATGCTACCAGGTGCACACATTCCATAGTGCTAGAAGCTAGTTACAAACATTTCCATTTTGTACAACATGCACGGTCTACCTACACAAATAATTTAAAATTGAAGTCATGCCGGCTGTGTGTTTTAAGATCTATCAAGAATATTTTTAAAGACGCACTTTATAAGATAAATGAATCCAAAATTTCTCAGTCAGGTGAAATGTGTGATTTCCCCTTCTCTCCTCCCTTTATCCATGTCTCCCCCCATTTGTCACTGAAAATGGTCTCGTCTAAGGGGAAATATATATGGGAGCACAGAACAGAAAATGAAGGAGGGGGAAAAATCCATCTCTGTGAAAGTGGGAGTGGCAAACTGCATGGTATGCCCAAATCAGGTTTTCTACCCTCGGAAGATAGAGCCCTCAGGGAGAACCTCTTTTTCCGTTTAGCAAGCAGGTGCTGCTGGGAGATGTACAAACACAGGAAGTCTGCCTAAAGATGATTGACAGTGCTGGAGGAGGGACTAGTCTGGCTTTTCAAACAGGGTGAACAGACGTCTGGATTTTTTCAGAGACACCCAGATTTGAAGCTTCTTGTCTGGGTGTCCGGGAAATGCAATCGGGTGTCCTTCCCTGCAAGCCAACAGGCAGCTTTCTCTGCCAGGTGGGCTGGTGTGGTGTCATACTTCTTTTCTTTGCCTAGTCCCCCTAAAATTCTGATTTATTTATTTTTTATACATCCACACTGAGTAAGGCATATTGGTGGCACTTGCATTTGTAATGAATATAACAGAAAATGTATCTTCCCTGGTAGAGAACAGGTTGGAATGTTCCTTCCTAGCCCTTAAGAGGTGCTGTCATGTGCCTGAGAGGAGGGATTTGATACTGGGATTTGAAGTGGGTGGTTTTATGGAGGAGGCAATTTCTTTGCCACACTTTACTTGATTACTTGAAGAAATGGAGTGTCTCATTTAGAAATGTTAACTGTTTAAAATGAATTTGAATGGAAAGGTCTTAACGACAGATGTGGAAAAATGTATAATTTTCTTAAAGGAAAAGGGGTACTTGATTGATGGAGCAAAATGTTGTGCTCAGTTATACAATTTGAATGTTTTCCTGGAGCACAACATCACAGACCTCGAAAAGAGGCCATGCAATGATAGGTGGGTCAAATATTTTGAGAATAGCAAACATGAGGGATGCCATTCAGAACTTCTGAAAATTATATTATTATTATTATTATTATTAATTTGCACGTCCAGGACACAGTGCAAATGTTGACAGAGGGTTTTATTTTCATTAATTACGGCACAATGGACAAATGAGAGGAATAATTTAAATGCTGAATCAGTCAAGAGCTTGTTATAATTTTAAGCATTTTTCTTGCTTTGGAGTCTATGTTTTAAGCTGACAAGACATTTTAAATAAGCATCAGAAAAATACCGCTGAGTACAGGTGCCAATGACAAACAAGTGTCTTGACAAACTCTGATTCAGCAATTGGCTTTCTGTTAACTACAGAAAGCTGGCGTGCATGGTCTGATTTGGTTAAGAAACATTACACAGTCAGTCATATTTTCAAATGTGGGTACATAAAATTAAATGTAATGCAGTTCTAAACTGAAGAATAAGTAACATAGTGTTTAAATTAAACACATTAAGAGCCCAGTCCTATATTGCCTGACTGCCGGGGAGCATATTGATAGCCAGGTGACCATCACTGCATCCCATGGCAGCCAGGCATCATTGGTGGTGTTCTTTTAATCCTATTTGTTAAAATTTCACTAGCTAAGAATACAACACCAAAACAGCCTGAATTTTCTTAACACACTTTACTTATGCAAGAGAACAAAAACAAATAGCTGGTGCATCTGGGACATTTTAACCAAACACGCTGGAATCCCACAAGATGCAGAAAGATGCAATCGCAGTTCAGTGAAATGCCAGGGGCAGAAGAAAGCTGGACTCCTTTCAGCGAGGAGTGTGTGTGTGTGTGTAGTTAAAAATGGTTGGAATAATAAACATTGACTATAATATAAATGGCCTTGATGCTCAGGGGGTCTTCCACAGCTAGGCTACATGCTTTTAGATCCACTGTTGTTTTTGTACTGTACCCTCAGCCCAGCAGATTTTCAGCTGACAATTAGGATAGCTGAGCAATCAAAAGATTCTAATTTAAGCCTGGCCAGCATAAAAACTGACTGGTTGAGGAAGATAGATTCCTATGCTTCAAAGGATGCCGCTTTTTCAAGGTCGGTCCTGTAGAGTGTTGTATCTAGTGGTTCAGGTTCTTCCCACCCCGAGGGATTATGGCTTGGGCATTTTCCAGATTCAAGAACTGGCCCCCATTATGTCACAACGGAGGATTTTAGACCTACCTGTGAGCTCCCCTTCTTGGTGTTATGTAGCAGGGCCAGTCCACCTGCCCACAGAACCTGAATAGCTGGAAGAAAAAAAAAAGATACAGAAGAACACAGACTCATCCATTTTGTTAATTGTTAAGAAGTTTCTATCACATGCTTCTCATTTTTACAATCAGGGAGCCTTCTTGAGTTGGGAAGGTTTGGAATTGTTTATGTTTTAGAGCCCCCTTGGGGAGCAAGTTCTTGTTCTTAGTTTCTAGAAATTGCAGTCAACTTTTCCGGATGTACTAAGTCTCAGCTGCAGTGTTATCCAAGATGGATAGGGTGATGATTTTACTGGTCACCGGGGTAGGGGGGCATCTCTGAGACTTTCCTACAGTCTGGGATATCTGGGGAGTGTCCCCCTTATTTCTTCCCTGAGAGGGAGGAAGACCTGAGACCCAGATTCAGGGACTGGCCCTGCCATCTACCCCGAGAAGGGAAATTCACAGATAGGTCTAAAACCCTCCTATTTGCATAGATGGGCTATTCAAGGCTGAGGCCCAATCTTAATTAATTAATTAATTAATTAATTAATTTACTGGATTTATATCCCACCTTTCTTCCAAACGGCACCCACCCTTTGCAGAAGATGTAAATCTTATTGAGCTATCTCGTGAATGAAAAAAAAAAAGTTTAAAACCAAAATTTGGCAGCATGGAACTGAGTTTTGGATCTCAATAAAGGGTGAATATCCACATTGAGAAAAAAATGCAATTCCAAGCTGAAAATGCAAAACCAAGCTGAAAATGGCTTCACCATAGTTTCAATGAAAACAAATAATCATGCTACCTAGTAAGTGAGCTGTAAACTAAGAATGTCTTCACACTGGATGATACATAGCTCAAGGCATTTGTAATGTGAAAGTCTATAAAACAGGGCAACATAAAACCTACCTTCCATTTTATAAAAAAGCAACAAGAAGCAGATGTCTAACCTGTGTTTCTGTTTTCCATGCTTTTCCTTGCAACACCCATTTTTTTCATAAGCATCTGCATAACCTGCTTACCCAGCGGGTGATTAATCTGTGGAACTCCTTGCCACAGGAGGTGGTGATGGCATCTGGCCGAGATTAGACAGATTTCTGGAGGAAAAGTCCATCATGGGCTATAGGCCAGGATGGGCTGTGCAGTCTCCTTACATTAGTAGGAGGCTACTTCAGAATGCTAGGTGCAGGGGAGTAGCAACAGTGTGCAGGCATCTTGTTGTCTCCTGTGCTGTTTGAGGCACCTTGTGGGCCACTGTGAGATGCAGGAAGCTGGACTAGATGGGCCTTTGGCCTGATCCAGCAGGACCCCTTCTTTTGTAACCTAGCTCAGGAATGGCAGTTCTCTTTTGCACATTCAAGCACAAACAGGCAGACACTTTGTCCTTAAGTGCTTCCCTGAGCATATCCAAAGCTATCATACAATGGGATCTTAAGCACGTTACCAGAATTAAGGGCCCAACCCTATCCAATTTTCTAGCCCTGATTCAGTCATCCCAACAGGGCGTGTGCTACATCCTGCTTTGGGGGTTAGTCATGGTCACCTCTCAAAGTAAGGGAATGTTTGTTCCCTTACCTGGGGGCTGCATTGCAACTGCATCAGTGCTGGAAAGTTGGATAGGATCGGTCCCTTAATCTCACCAAGTTCAACAGGAGTAATTGGTATGCAATACAAACTTTAGGATGACAGCTTTATTAAATGATGTTCCAGAGAAAAAAGCTCACTACAAAAAATATGCCTTTTGGACACGGATTTTCCACATCATGACTCAACGTTAGATGAGCATCTGCAGAGGTCTGTAGGTATCTATAGCAGATGACTCACTTCCACTTTTATACAGCACAATCTGAGTCACATCGGAGATTGCAGAAACTTAAAATGACAGAAGATAGCAGCTAAGTTAATCGCAGGAAATGTTCCTGCAGTGAACTCTCCTTTGATCAGCAGGAAGGTGTTTAAATGCAGCACGTACACCTCTGTGAGAGAAGAGATAGCTGAACCGTTTTGTCTCATTAAAACAGCTTTCTTCGTACAGGTGCAGGCTGCACAGAGCAGTAACCATGAGGAGGAGGAGGAATATGTAGTCCACAATGCAGTGTCATCATTTTATTTATTTATTTATTTATTATTTTATTTTGAAGAATTTATACCCCGCCTTTCCCATGCCGAAGCAAATGCCCAAGGCGGCTTACATGAGCAGGCTAGTCTAAGCCACCATTTTTTTCAATGGGGTTTTTACAAATCTACAGTGTTCTTGTGATCCGCCAATCCTCAGGCCCAGACGTCGCCTTCACAGTGTGGTTCTCTCCTTTGGCTGGCTGCCATCAAGCCTCAGCAGGCAATCGCAAGTCCAGCCTGGACATGTCCTCAAGGTTGTATTCCCTTCTTTGCCGGCTGGCCTCCTCACACTGCAACGCTCACTTGCGGTGAGCTAATCAGCTCCACAGTGACTCTGTTCTGCCACCACAGGAACTGCAGCTTGTCACAGCCTGGCATTCGTCTCCCATCCAAAAGCAAACGGCAGATTATGATAATGAAAGTAGTCTTTCAGTGGTCACCCTGTACCATCAAGTCTCTGCTTCAGTGGTTCTCAAACCTTTTAGACTGGGACCCACTTTTTAGAATGGCACTTGTGTCAGGACCCACCAGAAGTGATGTAATTAATCTAAAAGTGATGTCATGGCCAGAAGTGACATCATCAAACATCATTTTATTATGTTACAATGACAGCACTTCCTGCTTGATGATGCCACTTCTGGCCATGACATCACTTTCAGGTTAATTACATCACTTCTGGTAGGTCCTGACACGAGTGCCATTCTAAAAAGTGGGTCCTGGTTTAAAATGTTTGAATAGCACTGATTTATGGGATTCTTCCCAGATAGCCCCCTCCCTCTGGCCTGGTCTCTCTAACCTGGGTTTGGTGGCTGTGGACAGTTTTCCCCCATTCAATGGCTGACCCAGCAAAAAGAGAAAGCAGAGAGCAGAAAGAGGTGAGCATACCCCAAGCGCTCCTTCCTTTGGTCAGCCTGCTGTTTCTGGCTACCTTCCCTGTTAGAACACCTTCAGGTTGGCCTTTCTGCCGTAGACTGATGTCTGTTTTAGCGGTACCAGATGGCTAAGCCATTAGCCCTATGTTTGCCATCTCAGTTTATTGCTGGTGATTTTTTCAAACAATTTAAAAATAAATGTGCTCATTTCCACAGACGTTTTACTACTGTAAGCTATTTCGAGAGACCTTTTTTCTGGCTGGCGATCAGAATATAAATGCAAGTGACGACTTCTCTGGTTCTAAGCTACGGCCCAGATTTCGATGCACACTGTGCACAGACACCAGCCCTGAGGGAAAATAATCCCATAAAACGCCGTTTCCTTCCTCCCTCCCTTCAGAAGGCAGGGGATCCTCACACATTGCACCGTGTAAAATCTTTGTCCCCAATTATCTCACAGCGGTGCCAAAGCTGAGCCCTCCAATTTGTTCCGCTGAATGGACGGTGCATGAGTAGCACCAACTGACAGGCTATGTTGCCGCTTTTATTTGGGTCCCTGGCATCTGCCAGCTGATGGAGCAAAAATGCCTGCAATAAATCTAGTTTAATGCCTATGTTCTCACCTAACAGTACTAATTCTTACAGCAATTTATTTTATCGCTTTTATGTCTGCGGCAGTTCCTAATATCTGAAACATATAAATGAGAAAATTGCAGGCTTTCAAGAAAAAGTATTAAAAAGCAATAAGCTGAGGGAAATTAATGTCCTTAAGATTTTGCTCATTCAGCATTGGTCATGTAATTAGAAACCAGTAAAACATGCGAAGAGAAAGTGCATCATTCTGGGTATGTTTCCCACAGATAATATTTTGAATACCAAAAAAACCCCACCAACCCTTTTTCTTTATGTAATGGATGGTATTGAGACACAGTAAACACTAGGTCAGAACTAATACACTACAGCATTTACTTCTATGGCTTCATGTCACAGAATGTTCACAAATATTCTAATAGGGTTGTCTTGTAGAGTGAGTAATACTCTACTTCCATTGTACCATGTAGGCCAGGGGGTCTATGTATCACCTTGTCAAGCTACAAAAGACCACTTCTGCTCATGTTGGGCTGCCAAAGAGCAATATTAAGGATGCCCATTTTTTTTAACCACTGGGAAATTAGGTACTTCTAAACAAACTAGGGTGGTTCAGGGAAGGAATTTTCTGTACTGAATTTTCATGGATGCTATGCATTGTTTAGAGTGCAATCCTAACCTGGAGTTAGGCCGGCACAGTTAGGCCAGCAAAGTTTGGCCAGGGTCACCATAAAGCACATTTGGACCACACTCAGCATCAGGGAAGATGGCGCACATCTTTCTGCTGGCCGCTCTGACTCCGAGAGTGGTCCAAACGTACTTTATGGTGTCCCTAGTGCCAGCCAAACTTTGCTGACCTAACTATACCGGCCTAACTCCAGGTTAGGATTGTGCTATTAGACTGATCAATTTACAAAACCATGGGTTGATGTAAAAATTGGTCAAATTGGGCTATACCTTACATAGCCTCTGAGCCAGTGATTTTCAACCAGTGTGTCACAAAACCTTGGTGCACTTTCTGCTGCTCTGTTTCTAAGGCAACTGTCTATAGTAAGGACATGTTGGTCCCTTTCTCTGCTTCTCTCATCAGGCTGGCAATGAAAGGTGGGGCAACACACATGCCAGATGTGAGGGAGAGCCTCTCTCCTACTTAATTAATGTTTTGAAAATGGAGGCTGCCCTCTCTGCCTCATGGGGTAGGGAGAGCAAGGGCATGGTCCATCAGTCAGTCTGAGACAAGGGTGTCAAGCACAATTCATACAACGGGCCAAATAGCATTCATGGAACACACTGAGGGCCAGAAGTGGCCTCATTAAGCAGATGATGGCCAGAAATAAGCACTTTGTTTTCATGTAGGAACCTAATAGATGCAAATGACAGAAGAGAAAGTATGCAAATCTTAATCATATTTTCAAGAAATGGGAGGGTCCAATCATGCAGACCGCCCCTTTCAGCAGTGCTACTTCTGGCAGAAGTGGTCAGTGATGTCATCCGGGCGCGCCAGGAACCGGAACGCCCGGATGATTGGCAGCCCTCCGCCCCTATGGCAGAGGCCAGCCACGCCTCCCTGCGCCTCAAATCGCTCAATTTCAGAGCGATTCGGACGCGTGGGAGGGCAGGCGGGCCCAGGAGCAGCTCGCCCGTCCTCAGGAGAGGCAGCGTGGCCTGGGCCCATCCACGGAACTAGCGGAACGGCGTACCGGGCCGTTCCGCCAGGATGACACCGCTGGAAGTGGTGCTGCTGAAAGGGTGGCCCACATGATCATTGGGCTCTCCCAGCACCTCAACAGTATCTCCCTCTCTCACCGTCGTGATCTGCCCCTTACCCCTTGGCATGCTTTGCCTTCTGGAGCAAGGCAAGATGTGATGCTGCTACTCCCAATGAGATATCTAGTACCTCACCCTGAAGTGAAATGTTGATTGCTGGAAGGTCTACTGAGATTAAGCTAGTATGGCTTGCTCAACCACAACAACTATGTAGGGCAGTGGTTCTCAAACTTTTTAGCACCAGGGGACCCACTTTTTTAGTATAACAATCTGTCCAGGACCTGCTGGAAGTGCCATCATTGTGATGCCAGAGCCTGCTGCTTTCCTAAGAATGCAGCAATAAGTTGGGCTATTTCTCAGTCATTTTCCAATAGCAAAGTGAATCCGAAATAAAAATGCCTAGTTATAACCTTGTTGCAAGCAAAGCAACCACACAGCCCTCCCCCTTTCCAGCATCTCATCTTCCCATATTTTCAATATGGCTGTTCTAGGTGCTTCACGGCCCACCTGAAATTGACTCACGACCTACTGGTGGGTCCCGACCAATAGTTTGGGAACCACTGATGTAGGGAGATTCAAGTTATTCAAAAATTAGACCTCCTGAAGTGCAACAAAAAACCAGGATACCTGTACAAGGATACATGGAAGCAACCCTATAAGTAGCTCTCTTGTGATGCAAAAAAGAGACAATGCATACAGTGGCAGCTGTTGCTCAGAAAATGAAATATTCCTTTTCTGAAAGCCTCAAAATAAAAGGCTCTTCCTGCTATATGCTGGTGATGCTCCACAGCTGAGGTCATGGTTAAATCATACAAACGACAAGACGATTTCACTGGCGGATGGTGAATGAGATGCTTGAGCTCATGGCTTGAAAGATGTGGATGCACATTAATGAGAGGGGCTGAAGCAGTTGTCTACAACCGTATAACCGGGGATGAGAATCCAGGTAGCACCCCCAAAAGGAAGAGACTTTATTTTGCATCTGCATTGCTGTGAAGAATGAGTCTGAAGAAATATTATTATTATTATTATTATTATTATTATTATTATTATTATTATTATTATT
>JAJKFI010000024.1:1117266-1131932 GCA_029204185.1 Lerista edwardsae | reverse complement strand
TTATTATTATTATTATTATTATTATTATTATTATTATTATTATTATTTTACATTTATGGAACTAATGTCACCACAAGCAAACACTCTTTTTACTATACTGAAAAAAAATGTACTATGCCATTTTCATCTTCCCCTTGACAGATGCTGCAAATCAGTGTTATGCTGCAGCATCAAATGTTTCTGGATATCTCAGTGGACTGCAAGCTGCAACTGCACAGGGACAAAAGCTACCACCTACCAGTAGTCCTTGTTGTGTTTTACCCTTCTGGGCCATGCAGAACTCCATTTAATTTGATGGGGTGGGGGTGGGGGCTCAAAGAAAAACTGTTTTCATTACAAGATTAATGTACCATTGCTGTATACCATTCTGGACATGCCCAAACCTATATTGGCTATGATTGGTGGGGACCAGTGCCCTGGTCCCCACCCATGGCCCACAGCAGCCCCCAATTATGTGAAAGTTCTGATCCCCACCCCACTCAGCTACTGCAAAAACAGCATCAGGCAGGTATAACGACTGACAGTTATCCCCTCCTATCAAATAGAAAGACTTTTGAATTTTAGGGTCTATGTAAGATGACATTGTAAACCCTCTAGTGCTCATTTGGGATAAAAACAAGATATAAATTGAAAGAACAAACAAGGACTTGACAAATAGCATCAGTCATATCTGTTCCCTGACTTGAAATGCATACTGACTTGAAATGTTTTTGAGAGAGAGAGTGGTGCCACACATACATTCAGAGCGCAATCCTAAACTGGAGCTAGGCCAGCATAAACTAAGCCAGCAAAGTTTGGCCAGCACAAGGGCTACCATAAAGCGTGTTTGGATTACTCTCAGAGTCAGGGAGGATGGCTCACGTCTGTGTGCTGGCTTCTCTGACTCCGAGAGTGGTCCAAACATACTTTATGGTGGCCTTTGTGCTGGCCAAGCTTATGCCTGCTTAACTTAGTTTAGGATTGTGCCCACAGTGGTGTCTTGCAGGTGGCAAGGACATAGAGGTGCAGGACATCACTGACCCTGGATAGAATTTCCAATTGAGTATTTTTCTGTGGGATCCTCCTGGAGCAGAATATCTGCAATAAGCATTCTAAGATACATGTTTTGCCAAACATGTTGTGAGGGCCAAGACGTTGTTTATGCAATATGCCCTATTTGTGTGCCAAGTGCCCTTTCACCATCACCCAAATTCTCTGTTGAGAGACCAGAGGTACACCCCTATGGTGCTACAAGCTGACAGACTACATTTGTCAGCCAAAGGAGGGGGAGGGTGGTACCATTTTCTGCTGTTTTTCTCTTTCCTGTGGTTCCTTATGACCCATACATACACCAGGTCTGTTGTTGGTGTAGTGTTGTTCTAGCATTGGGGTGTGTTTCTTCTCTGATGAACACTTAGGATGTGTGTCCCCCCCTCCAAGGGGACCCACGCTTACTGTTCCGCCGGGGAATGAAGCGATGGTCATGCCTACAGTTCCCAAGCAGGGGCATAGCTAAAGAAGTGCAGGGGGGTGCAACTGCATTGGGTAACAAGCTTTAGGGGGGGGGGTCAACAAGCTGAGCTTGAAATAGTGGCCGAAATTGTGAACACCTTGGTATGTGTGAATAATATCATCATGTTATATATCATGGGAAAGGAAATTTAATGCAGAATGCAGTGAAACAAACCAGAGTGTAATATCTTTATCAAATGTTATGGCCAAAAAACCAGAGAAAATGGAAATAAAACTGTGACATCAATTCCTGTTGTGATGTCACTTCCGGGGCAACACTTTCTGGGCTACACTTTCATTAGCTACGCCCCTGTTCCCAAGTGTCACTACGACCAGGTGCTTCCTGGCTGTGTCACTCCAGCAGGCTGAGCACCTGCTGTTCTGGGCAGGTACAGATGGCCACGGCAACAATTCGGAACTGTAGATGCAATTGTTGCTTTGCTTCCCGGTAGAATGGTAAGCGTGGGTCACCTTGGGGAGCCATTTCAAGGCTGCAGCCATCTCCATTTTGGAGACCACTGGGTTAGGAGATGGTGTACATCCTTCCTCATCCTTATTCCACATCACACCCCAATCTCCTGTTTTGGCCTTGCCATCAGTGGAGCTGTTCTGACATCCAAGTGTTGCATTTTTCTGACATTACACCAGTGTCCATGGTGCATCTGTTGGCAGGTGGGCTATCATTGCACCAGCATACATGGAGACAGGCTATTTTGAGGATAGGATTGGGCCTTTAGTCACTTCGGGCTTCCTCCAAGGAAAAAAAGCAGGATAGAAGCTATAAATGAAATGAACACATCTTTCAGATGTCTCCCTCTAACTGGTATGCGACGTGTGTGACAGGCTAGTCTGTTAGGCACAAGCTGATTGTACTCTGGCACACAGCCCAGAAACAGGCAACAGCAGGTCAAACTCGATAACACAATCAATTCCTTTGATCCAATGCATGACAAGATGTCTTCTTGATTAGTGCCTTTCCAGCTGCACAGAGACTTCTTAATTTTGCTGGATAACACTTTTGATTTATTTGTAATGGAGAAATCTTGATAAGCTGTTAAGTTCAGCACTCAAAACTTTTTTATTGCATGCTAACTCTTGCTCTACTGGTCTTCACAGATCACCAGAAAGATACTTGATAGTACAGTACAGTGAACAGATGCAATGACTGCTTGCGTTTTTGCTTCATAGAGCTTAGCAGCTATACAGGCTTCTACAAAAAAAAAAAAATCACAGCTTTTATTATCTGGATACAGATGAGTGTCTCAAAATGATTAACAGATTCCTGTCAATCATTAGCCTTTAAGTGGCATGAACAAGCTTACTGTGTTCTCTTCCGAAGCAAAACATTTGGAAGCCATGTGTAGTAAGAAAGCAAGTTTTCATTCCTCTTTAAAAGGAAAGGGATGTTTTAAGAGTGAAACACATCAGAATTAAAATTAGATTTATTGTATTCTTTCTCACTCAGAGTGCAATCCTATACTATGCCGGCCTAGTAAGGCCGACATAGCAGGGCTGTATCATAAAGCCCATTAGGAGGCAGCAGCAACGTCCAGGACAAGGGGAGATTTCCCCCTTGCACCTGCGTAAGCCCCGGTCACCCCATGGGCCTGCTGTTTTGTAGGCGCAGAGGAACGTGGACAGGAGCAGGCTGGCCAGGGACGGGCGTTAGGATACGGCACTACGGCCACTCTGCATCACAACTGCTGTCTCCACCCACTGCGCTGCCCAGTTATGCCCCCAGAATGCTTCTGGAACGCCCTTGTGGGGGCCCTTGATTGGCGCATGGCCAGTGCTGCCGACAGTCACAGCGGCGCCCGAGCACTGGCACTGCTGCGCATGCCGGTCTAGTGCCACAGCGCCAATGTGGATGCACTTGAAGGCACATTTGCGACAGTGTTCAGCCAGTGCAAGAGCATAGCGCCGGCACAACAGGGTATAGGATTGCGCTGACAGTTGCTGTCTTCCTGCATATATTTCTTGCAGCTGTTTTCAAATGAATTATTGAGTTCCCTTGCAGATTTCTTTATTCCTCCAGCTCAGTGATGTCATGCAGGGGGAACGCGGGGGAACTCAGTTCCACTAGTTAAAATTAGGGCTGACTCCGCCCATTTCACTCTCCCTCCTCCCCCTCCCGATTCCTCTGCAAAGAGTTTTTCTTCTTGGTTGGCCGGCACTCAGAGGATTAAAGGGAGCGACTCCGGATTCCTAAGGGGGTGAAGGGGGGGTGGGGAAGACGGTGAAATGGACCAGAACGCAACGGGCGGGCTGTCGCTCACCCATTCTTCCCGCCCAGCGTTCCGGCTGAATGACAACGCTGATTAGATGTGCTATATTAATAATGAATAGAAGGAAAATAATAAAAACTGAATGAATATAATTGCCTAACCTGGGACCTGAGTGCTACTATAACAGGCAAAAGACTCAAAAGAATTTCTATTACATGAGGTGGAGTCAGAAACCAGCAATCTCGACAGAATGTACAGTTTCAAAAACAAAACAAAAAACTTTGTGCATGACCTGTTGGATGCTTGTAAGAGCATCCTTCCCTACAACAACCACCTCACCTAGCTAGCCTGCCTATGTGAACCACCCTGAGTTGTAAGAGAGTCTCACGGTGTGCTGTGAGAGTCAGTAAGAAAGGTGGTATATACATGCTGTAATTATTATACACGGAATTCCATGCCATTCTCTTTGCTCGTTCTGATGGGCAGCCCAATCCTAAGTAAGGCCGACATAACGGGGCTTTATCCTAAAGCCCATTAGGAGGCAGCAGCAGCAAAGTGCAGGCCAAGGGGAGGTTTTCCTTTTACACCCGTGTAAGCCCCAGTCATCCCAATGGGGCTGCTCAGATCTGCGCATGCTATTTTGCAGGGGTATGTGTGCAGGAGCGGCCCAAATCGGGGCCGCTGAGGCTGGGGATGGGTTTTAGGATTTGGCACTACGGCCGTCCTGCATCACAACCTCTGTCTCCACCCACTGCACCACCCAGGCCGGGGCGAGGCACGCTTCTGGACCGCTTTCGGCAAGGCCCAGCGCCGACCGTGTGCCACAATGCGCGTCTGGCACAAGGCTGGTGCTGCTGGCGGTCACGGCGTCGCCCAAACGGTGGCTGCTGCTTGTGCCCACTCCAAGCTCGGGAGAAGCTGCTGTCGGGCCGGCAGACCCCTTCCCGAGGCCTCAGGGAGATTACAGGGGGCGTGGCCACATCAGGGGGCGTGGCCATGTCAACATCAGGGCGTGGCCACGTCGATGTTGGGGGTGTGGCCATGCCCTTCCCAAAGTTAGGATGAAGTCGGTGCCACTGAGAACAGTTATGGAAAAAGGTCACCATTGTGCCTATTGTAATAGGAGCAGTGGGCACGGTTTCCAAAGAGACTTAAGCAACATCTGAAAACTCTCAAAGTCATGGAAATCTCGGCTGTGCAACTACAAAAGGCAGCCCTTTTAGGGACTGCCCACATACTGAGGAAATACCTCCAAACATCCCAGGTCCTTGGGAAGGACCCGATGTTCGGAGTACACCGGTCACACAACTGTGGTGACTGCAAATGTACAATAATAACAACAATGACAGAAAGAACTAGCTTTGGGGACAAGTCACCTACATTTCCTTCAGAGTGTTTTGATCAAATGAAATTTTTTCCCCGTTTCCACTCTCCCAAAACTATTTTCTGCTCCTCTTCTCCCTGCAATCAAGCTGTCTGCCTGAACAGTTTTGTTTTCCACTGCAGCATTTTTATGAAGCCTCCTAGACTCCCTATTTCTGTGGCAATTAATTAGGTACATACTTGAACCTGCTCGTCTCTTAACTCAGTGCCAGGACTACTGGGAAAGCTTCACTTAAATTTATTAGCCATCATAAAGAATTGCATCCATGCTCCATTTTTAACTGCTTTGTACAAAATGGCCAATATCAGCGTTGGAAGATTTTACAGAAGCCCTCCCAAACGCGCAGTGTCAACATGATCCCCCGTCCCTGTTGGAACCCCAGACCCCTGAGGCAGACAGATGTTTTTGTACTCTTGGTAGGTAGCAGCTGGATGAAACCCCTAACAGGAAGTGTAGCTTTTACTGCTGCCATCATTTGCACAGAAACAACCGGCAGTAACCAGAGAGGGAAAACCTAAGCTTATCGTGCGCCAATATCCACATATGGCAGGTAATGTATCTGTACTGCATATATCAGTCGTTCTCAGACCCAGGGTTGCAATCCAAACAAGAATCCCAATGACCTACAGGATCATTCTGGAGGGTCAGAAGGCAGCTGCTGTGCCTCAGGTGACCTCAGGCCCCCACATGGGAAGCCAATGACCCACCCCTTCTGAGCAAGCAGCGTTTTGGCCGTGAGAGCAATGCAAGGCCTCCTTGAAGAGCCAGAGAGCTCCCATATTGCGCTTGCCCCTGCACTTCAAACCCCAGCAGTTGGGTTCTGGGCCAACCTCCGGCCCCAAAAGCTGGCACTGACTCCACCCTTCCAAAGCGAGTGACACGTTGGCCTCCACCCTGGTCGTAGCAAGCTAGTTTCACTAACAGCCCAATCCTGACCTGCTCTGGAATAGGCAGGACAGGACAGCTGGCCTGCATTCTAACCATGTTAGGAGGCAGCAGCGGCTCAGTGTGAGGCAAGGGGATGTTTTCCCCTTGTCCTGGGGTAAGCCGAGCGGTGTTATTCTGCCGGAACGCTGGGCGGGACATCCAGGTGATCGACGGCCCGCCCGTCGCGTTCCGCAGCATTACACCGTTTGCGTAACGTACGCAAGCGGCGTAATTGGTTAAGCAAACGGCGTAACGCTGCGGAACGCAACAGGCAGGCTGTCGATCACCCGGATGTCCCGCCCAGCGTTCCGGCAGAATAACACCACTGGATAAGCCCCAGCCAGCCATATGGGGCTGCTTGGATCTGTGCCAGCAAAAGAGCAGTCACAAATCCATGTGGCCAGGAGCAGCCTGAATCGGGGCTGCCCAGCCCGGGCATGGGGGGTTGGATACAGCCCAACGGCTATCTCCCACCTCTGCCCATGGTGCTGCTCGGTTACACCACCTGCCTCTGGCACGTCCTTGGCGCACCCCTGCTTTGTTTCGAGGAAGCTATAGGGCAAGCCATAGAATTAAAAATTGAAACTTTGCTATGGGTGGCGGCTGTGGCCAGGGGAGCCTTTGCTCAGCTTCGGCTGATCCGCCAGCTGCGGCCGTACCTGAGCTGTGCGGACCTGGCCACTGTGACCCATGCCCTAGTGACATCTAGATTAGATTATTGCAATGCGCTCTACGTGGGGCTGCCTTTGAAGACGGTCCGGAAATTACAACTAGTACAGAACGCGGCGGCTCGGGTGGTTGCTGGAGCACGTCGGTTTGACTCTGTCGAGCCGCTGCTTCGGCGACTACACTGGCTGCCGGTTCTGTTCCGGGCCCAATTCAAAGTGCTAGTTTTGACTTTTAAAGCCCTTTACGGCTCGGGTCCGGGGTATTTGAGGGACCGCCTTCTTCCATATAATCCAACCCGTACTCTTAGATCATCTGGGGGGGCCCTCCTGACTGTGCCGCCACCAGGAGAAGTGAGAGGGGTGGCGGCCAGGAAGAGGGCCTTTTCGGTGGTGGCCCCCCAACTCTGGAACACCCTCCCCTTAGAATTGAGAACTGCTCCCTCTTTGTTTATATTTCGGCGGGGGCTGAAGACCTTTTTATTCCAAAAAGCTTTTAATTGTTGACAGGCTGGCTGGTTATTATAACCCACGGGGCTTGTTGTTTTTATATTGTTTTTAAATTTGTTTTTAAATGTGTTCTTAATTTTTGATTGTATTGTTTAATTCTGTTTTAATTGTTTTTAATTGTGAATTGTTATATTGTTTTTATATCTATATTGTAATGCCGCCTTGGGTGCCTTCGGGCACAATAAGGCGGGGTACAAATCTAATAATAAATAAATAAAATAAATGGGAGAAGAAGCCCTAGCATGATTTTTCAGGATGCTCGTAATATTAGCCCTACCTCAAAAATAAGCCCCAGTTAAGACCGTCAGCCAGACGGACACATTTACTTAGTATGTTCGCAGAGGTGGAGGGAGGGTGTAGCAGGGATAACATCATTGACAGCTATGTTGCCAATACACTACAAGCAGGCTACATGGACAAGAAGTGCTCATTTAAGGAGAGCTTCATTGCTGGACTTGAGAGATTGGGGCCAAGGGTTCTACAGGAAATGGAGTCGCAAGAAATTCAGGCTGGAATTCAGGGTTTGGAGAGTTATGACGATGTTCCAGAAGATGACATGACTGTATTTGAATAAATTTAGATTTTTTACATGAATAAATGTACATTGTTGTACATGAAAAAATAAGACATCCCCTGAAAATAAGCCCTAATGCATCTTTTGGAGCAAAAATTAATATAAGACCTGATCTTATTTTGGGGGAAACAGGCAGCAGTGTCATGCTACCAGTATGCTGGGCAGGAGGAATGGGCGGGAAAGATGGCGAAACAGAGCATAACGCAACAGGCGGGCTGCCACTCACCTGTTCCTCCCGCCCAGCGTACCGGTAGCATGACACCGCTGGAAACAGGGTATTAACATGGACTGACTCCGTGGGTCAACCAGATGACAGAAAAATTGTATTTCAACTTCAGGTCAAAGATGTTTGTGAATCACTGGTGTCTAAGCTCTGTAACTCCACTCTGAGGTAAAATCGTTACTAAAAGGGCCTTTTGCCATTCCATGGAATTCAATGGACTACTTGTTAACCTTTTTCCATCCTGTTGTCATTTGGACCAATTACTTGGGCAACGCAAGGGTGTGTTTATTAAATATGGCTCCTGAAGGCTTGAAAGGTGGGGAAGAAATGCAGTAAATATATCCCTATAATGGAAGGTGAGCTTGATGCAGTGTGGGACTATTTGACATTATAAAAGAGACATAAAGGTGTTTGGATGGTTTTTTCTGCTGATTTCTGTACCAGTAACTTATTGCATGTGCACAAACTAATAAAGTTATTAAGGACCTGCTGCTGTTATTCAGACAACAAACTTGAATCAGTCCCCTTGATGGCTACACAGGACATTTGTTCACATAATATAGTCATCAATTTTTAGGTAAGTTAAATTATGCCATGTGCCCATAGGTAATGCAACCTTCTTCTAATTTCCTCAAAAAGATCCCCCCATCATCAGACATACAAAATGGCTTGAGCTGTTTTAGAACAGGACCTTCAAATACTCAAATTCAATACTCAAATTCAATTACAATAGGACAAACCAATAAGCTTGCCTGAACTGAGGTTAAAGAATTGATTCCTAAGAAGCAAATATGACTACAGGGTTTGAAGAAGTGTTCCCCTAAGACAGTGAATTGAACAGTGAGACGTTTATTATCTCCTAGAAGCATGCTTCTGAGGTTTTAAAACTTGCAAGAGGGGATTAGATGAATCTGGAGCTTCATACTGTATTCCTTTTTGGTTTCTAATAAATGAATTGTTTCCCAGCAATTTCCAGCTACAAAACTGCTTGCTGAAAGGGTGACTAAGCCATGAGGAATAGATAGATAACCTTTATTGTCATTTTACAGTGGACACCTAGGCCAAGGCCCACAAGTATACACTCAAATGAAATTACCTGCTTACACCCAGGAGTTAAACCTTACACTCACAGATAACCACCGCTGTACCCTGATTCATCCCATTAACAACTAACCCTGCTGGCAGAAAGAAGCAGCGTGGGAGTTTATTATCAATCAATCAATCAATCAATCAATCAATCAATCAATCAATCAATCAATCAATCGTATTTATATACCGCTTTTCAACATAAAGTTCACAAAGCGGTTTACAGGCTAAATAATAATAAAGTTAAATGGTTCCCTGTCCCAAAAGGGCTCACAATCTAAAAAAATTGCAGAAAATCACCAGCAACAGCCACTAGAAAGACACTGCGCAGGGGTGAAAAGGGACAATTACTCTCCCCTTGCTAAATATAAGAGGAACACCACTCATACCTCTAGGCTGCCCCTACAGAGCAGGCCTGATTTTCTTAACTATTTGGGGTAACTGCATTTTTCAGCTACGATAGCTCTTAACCAATACTACAACAGCACTACCACATTTCAAGCCATTTTACAGCACTTGCATTCAGGAAATCAAACACTGCATTCAGATGTTAGCCACTTGTTAACATCCTGTCAGAGGCCTCAAGAGTAAAGTAGGCCCAGAAGGACAAAGCTAAGTGCTTGTTATGTAATACATTTCTTAATGCTTTAACTCTGAAGCGCAGGTTTCACATCGTGCCTTGTCTGAAGAAAGTGCGAGATCCTTCAGATACCCAGGAAACGCCGGAGAAGTATTTCAGTTAATAGAGTTTTATTGAAAAATTCCCAATAGCAAACAAGCATTTAAAGTGGGGCCTCCCAGACCAGTTCTAGCTAGCTTAGGTGGAATGAGTTCAAATCCCCATTACAACCTGGGTTGCAACTGCTCCAGATCTTGCATGTTAGAACAACTAGAAATAAAAGACAAGATTTGGATCTCTAAAACATTACAGAAACAAAGCACTAGCATTTGTCTCCTCCATTTGTTTCTGCTTCTGTTCTGAATTCAGAGTAGCCACCAGATGGCAGCTGCTAAATGCAACCGAATCCTTTTACCCATGAAAAAAAAAATCCTGAAGTAATGAACTTAAGATCTCAAACTATGCTGCATTTGCTAACATTGTGACTACATTAATTCCTTGCTTGGTAGTCCTCTGGGATAGTTATGTTCACTTAACAACCGTAACACTTAACACTTAACAACCGTAACACTTAACAGCTGTGCATTATTAGTCATTTGTATTTCGCATTTTATCCCTTTGCATGTTTCTGTGGCCCAACTTTTAGAATATAAGAACATAACATAAGAAGAGCCCCACTGGATCAGGCCAAAGGCCCATCTAGTCCAGCTTCCTGTATCTCACAGTAATCCAATCTTGAAGTCACTAGGGCATGGACCACCGTGGTCAGGTCTGATCACCAGCCGAAGTTGGGCAAACGCACCCCTGGCCACCGCTGCCACCTGGCACTCCAGGGAGAGCTGCGAGTCCAGGAGCGCTCCCAAATTGCACAACTGCTCCTGCAGGGGGAGTGTAACCAGTGATGTTATGCAGCAGGAACGCGCCGTAACAGCCGTTCCTGAACCTAATCAGGGCTAGCTCCACCCACTTGCCGCCGGCTCCGTGATGGATGCGGCACAGAAGGCGGCTGAACCAAAGGAATGGCGGCAAGACCAAAGGGACGGGCTGTGGGGCGCGGCTGGGCCGCTTTGAACGGTCCCGACACGTGCTAGTCAACGGTGAGTCCCGGTCACCGTTCTGGTTCCTGGATCTGTTAGATCCCACTGCTGACTGTAACCCCATTCAGAGCAGGGAGATGACACAATACTTGCATCAAGGGTTTCCTGACCAGGAGAGCCTCTGTATTTTCTGGATTCAATCTCAGCCTATTGGCCCTCATCCAGATCCCAGCTGCCTCCAGACAGAACTCCAGGACTTTCACAGCCTCCCTGGAATGAGATAGCAAGGAGAGAGAAAGCTGGGTGTCATCAGCGTATTGGTGACACCCCACTCCAAAACCCCAGATGACCTCCCCCAGTGGTTTCATGTAGATGTTAAAAACCATATTATATAAAGAAACATCAAATAATTACAAAAATGAAAAATAACTAAAACAAATTCAGTTTTTGTCAGGCATTGGTGAACGCTGGTGTGTCACCCCAAGCGTTGTGGCATGTTGCCTTTGACATACGTGTCATAGGTTTGCCATCACTGCCCTTGAGTCTGCTGCCTGATTTGCCAAGGGGTGTGGCTATCATGGTGATTGGGCAGCAGAGCTCCCCACCCACCCCCAGTAGCGGCTTGTTTAACCCTTGATGCTCATAGCCTAAGCTTCCCAGTCGGTTTTGCAACCGAACAAAAAATGCATCACAACCCATCGGTGGGTCCCAGACCCACATTTTAGGAAACGCTGAGCTAGAGAGCTATGAGAAAAGGCAAAATCCCCTCCCTAACTGCTCAGTAATAAAATTACTGTTATACTGATCTCATGTCAGAGTTTTATGAAGAAATACACAATGAAAATTATCAGTCACTTTCAAAGTTTCAAGCAGTGTTATATTAATACTGGTAATTTCACTCACTATTGCCTGCTCATGTATTTTTTTCTCTCCCTTTCTAACTTTCATGCTTCAGCACCCTTCCTCCTGCCTCACTGTTTATTTTCTCAATAAAAAAATATGACTTTTTAAAAAATGTGTACATTCTCCCCCAACAAGGCATGATATATATTCACAATGACAGCTTTAGAACTAAAGCATAAGACAGGAAAACCTTCCTACATTCTTTTAAAGTGCTGTCTGTCTTGTCTCAGAATCAATAAAACCTAGCTCCCTTTTTCTTCTTTTTATAAAGCCTGAAAAAACCTGCTGGTCAATTGGTAATTGGAAACCATTTGCTTTCTTAGCCACCAGTTGTATTTTGCCCGGTTTCTATTACAAATCTTTACAACTATTGCCTTAAAATCTCCTGTTTAGAAGATGTGGATATTCCCATTTCCTATCCTATTTAGAAATATCCTGTGGCAGAAGAAAATTAACCCAGGGTGCAATCCTAAACTGGGTTAGACCAGCATAAGC
The DNA here is from genome assembly GCA_029204185.1 of Lerista edwardsae. Taxonomy (NCBI): domain Eukaryota; kingdom Metazoa; phylum Chordata; class Lepidosauria; order Squamata; family Scincidae; genus Lerista; species Lerista edwardsae. The sequence goes on along the minus strand of JAJKFI010000024.1, from coordinate 1,119,793 downwards.
TAAGCCAGCAAAGTTTGGCCAGCACAAGGGCCACTGTAAAGTACAGTTTGGACCACTCTCGGAGTCAGAGAGGCCAGCACACAGACGTGCGCCATCCTCCCTGACTCTGAGAGTAGTCCAAACACACTTTATGGTGGCTCTGGAGCTGGCCAAACTTTACTGGTTTAGCTTATGCCGGCCTAACTCCAGTTTAGGATTGCGCTCCCAGTGGTTGCAGCTGCCCACGTCCATGTGGGACTGGGACTGCTATAGTTGCCATTTTTTTTTCCTAGCAGGGCCCTATATGCCTTTAATAGTGGCTAGACAAGGAGAAACTGAACAGGGACCTTTTCCCACCAAGGAAATGCAGTGGTGGCTTCTACATAGAGGACCCAGGTGTTACAAGTCCACTCCATTTTTGAAAGGGAAGAATCATGTGAACTGGGCCTTATCCACATGGTTATGCATCATGGCCCTGCTGACATCATTAAGCTGCACCCACCCACACAGGGGCATAGCTAATGAAGTGCAGGGGGGTGCAATTGCAATTGCACTGGGCAACAAGCTTCAGGGGGGCAACAAGCTGAGCTTGACATTGGTGGCCAAAATCATGAAAACCTTGGTATATCTGAATAATATCATCATGTTATGTATCACTAGAAAGGTAATTTAATGCAGACTGCAATGAAACAAACCAGTCTTTACATGATCATGTAATCTTTACACTATCATGGGCAAAAAACCAGGAAAAAAAACAAAAATACAACTGTGACATCACTTCCTGTTGTGATGTCACATCCTCGGCAACATTTTGCCCTGTGCCCTAGGCTACACTTTCATTAGCTACGCCCCTGCACCTTGTCCATCTGTTCACAACCTGTTCAGAAGAGTGAAAATGGGGTGGATGCCAGAGAGGACAGGTGAGAGGCTCACTACCACAACAGGCTGTTAAAGGCAAATGCCTGATGGATCTGGCAGCCTTACTGCGTTAGATGCCCTCTTCCTGACATACTAGGTGTTTTTTTAAGCTCTGGTGGCATAATGATGGTACTTCCGGCCATGACATCACTTCCGGCGGGTCATGTACAGATTGTCATTCTAAAAAGTGGGTCCCAGTGCTAAAACGTTTTGAGAACTACTGGTTCATCCCAGCACACAAACACTTTCACAAAATATGTTCAACACTCTGTAGCTAGGTGACCTTTTGCTTGTTTCTTTTGTAAATAATGGGACAGTGATATAAAATATGGTGGAAAAGTTTGATGGATGGAGGGGGGGAGGGCTTAAGTATGGTTTCCATCCGTTGTTTTGATGCCATTGGTGGGTTCTCCCTGTCCCAAAGACAGTGAAGGGTTTTTGTTTTTTTGTTTTTTTGGAGACATGATTGCTACAAGCCATTAAGACCTTTTCACTAGAAGAGATTGCAGGAAAAGTTGCACACTGGTCTTTCCAGCAGAAGAACGTAACATTGAAAAGAAGATTGCTTTGATTAGAAAAGCAGAGAGAGCAAAATTAACTCTGCCCACATGCTGTTGCCTGTCCAACATTTCTGTCCATAATTGAGCTCAGAATTGCCATTGATCCTTCTCTTTGACACTGACAGTCACAACTATTTACCTTTTGCATCTTTTTGAGGAAGTGGTGTGTGGGCTTATATTAGTTGTATGCCATTTGGAAACTCAGAGGGTGAAGCTTTTCACTTTTGTGCTTGAAAAAAAATTTTCTGCTCAATTTTTGCATCCGGTACAGGGAATGAGATGGTGATATTCTAGGTACCACAACAGATTTGCAACCCCCATCCTATACTGCCGTCACTGTCGCCCCCTCAATATTTACCTGCAGTCATGGTTGCCTGAAAATGAGTCATACAGGTAGCTTACGTAGGTGCCTTTAACACAAACATTTAAACTCGCCATTCATCTCAATAGTTCTGCATTTAAATCCAGGGACTGCTCTCAGAGCAGATGGATAATATTTCCCAGGACACTGTTATAGTTATGTTCTCAAGTATGTCACCAGATCAACAGCTTATTTAGACCTGATACACAGCCAGCTTAATCAATGCTGTCGGGAGCTGAGTTATATACTGCAGTTTGATGAAGTGGGTTTCATATGCTGGTTTCACCACCGTATGGAGTTACCAGTCATTAATCTCGCCTACACAGCACACAGCTGAGATTTCGCAGCGCTGACATTTGCAGACAAACAAGATGTGATGTCAGGGACAAAAAAAACCACCCTGCAATATTTAGCTCTTTCATGGCAATAGAGAGTTCTGAAATTGTTTTAGCCATTACCATTGCCTTGGGAAGCTGAAAAAAGTTATGCTAGTATAGTTGGTGAAGTTATAATAAGGGCGCAATCCTAACTTGGAGTTAGGCCGGCACAGTTAGGCCAGCAAAGTGTGGCCGGCACAAGGGCCACAGTAAAGTGTGTTTGGACTACTCACAGCCCAATCCTGTGCATGTCTACACAGAAATAAATCCCATTGTAGACATTGGGACTTACTCCCAGGTAAGTGTGCGTAGGATTGCATCCTCAGAATCAG
>JAJKFI010000024.1:1094126-1116866 GCA_029204185.1 Lerista edwardsae | reverse complement strand
CATTCAGCCGGTACGCTGGGCGGGACTTACCTTTGAGTGGCAGTCCGCCCGTTGCGTAACGGTGTGTTCCGCCGCTTTCCCGCCCGCCCCAGCGGGCGGGAAAGCGGCGGAACGCACCGTTATGCAACGGACGGACTGCCACTCAAAGGTAAGTCCCGCCCAGCGTACCGGCTGAATGCCGCCGCTGAGCCTCCCCCACGGTAAGGGAACGAATGTTCCCTTGCCGCTGGGAGGCTCCAGCCTCCCTGACCCAGCCTTGGATTTGGCGCTGACCGGCCGGCCTTGCCAATCCAATGCTGGGTAGGATTGCGCTGTAAGGCTGGAAGCTCCCAGAATATGGCTTTTGCTCACAGGTGCAAATATGCTGTTCGAGTGAGTGCGGCTGCTCATGGAATTTTCTAGGAAATGAAAGTCAAGCACTACACGGGTTTTCCCAAGCCAGAAAGGTGTGTGGGTGACTGCTCTAACAATCAGAGGTGTGGCCACTATCTAGGCTTATGAAATCTTATCTGAGGCCTTTTACTGTCAGTTTTAAAGTCACGGTGCTGGCCTGGATTGTGCTCTCTTGACAGGCACCCAGCCAGGGGCGTAGCTATAGGAGGGTGCAATTACACTGGGAGACAAGCTTTGGGGCGGGGGGCAACAAGCTGAGCTTGACACTAGTGGCCAAAATTTTGAAAACCTTGGCATGGATGCATAATACCATCATGTTATATATCACTGGAAAGTAAATTTGATGCAGAATGCAATGAAACAGATCAAAATGTAATATCTTTATCAAAAGTTATGGCCAAAATCAGAGAAAATGAAAATACAACTGTACTGCACATCACTTCCTGTTGTGATGTCACTTCCAGGGCACCATTTTGCCCTGTGCACAGGTCTATGCTTCCATTAGCTATGTCCAGTGGTGTTATCCTACCGGTACGCTGGGTGGGACATCCAGGTGATCGGCAGCCCGCCCGTCGCATACCGCAGCATTACGCCATTTGCGTAACGTACGCAAGCGGTGTAATTGGTTACACAAACGGCATAATGCTGAGGTATGCAACGGGCGGGCTGTCAATCACCCGGATGTCCCGCCCAGCGTACAGGTAGGATAACACCACTGGCTATGTCCCTGCACCCAGCACCACATATACATATATGCGAATGTGTCATGCATCTTGCATTCGTATGTAAAGAAAAAGTGTTGTCAGACAACATGGCTTCCTGTGTTTCAACCGACTTATTATAGTAGGTTTCCATATCTGTGGTACACTAAGGAAAATAAACCTAGTCCTAGGGGAACAACCAATGTTGTGTTATCGTTGTAAGTGCTGCATGCAGTGTTCACTTCCTTAGTTTGTTTCCTTCTCTAATTTCCATGACCATCAGTTATAACGGTTGCTACAGAAAACATAACCTGGGTTAAAGGTAAAGGTTTCCCCATGACCAAATGGTCTAATCGTGACCAACTGTAGGGGGCGGTGCTCATCTCCGTTTCAAAGCCTGTAGAGCCGGCGTTTTGTCCAGGGACAAGCTTCCGTGGTCATGTGGCCGGCATGACTCTAGGAACGCCATTACCTTCCCACCGAAGTGGTCCCTATTTATCTCCTTGCACTTAGGTGCTTTTGAACTGCTAGGTTGGCAGGAGCTGGGACAAGCAACGGGAGCTCACTCCATCATGCAGTCTTGAACTCCCAACCTTCCAGTCGGAAAGCCCAGCAGCAACGGATTAACCCGCTGCGCCACCATGTCCCTGGTATGGTAACCTGGGTTACCATAGCCCAAAAGTCTCCCTCTGCTACATGAAAGACCAGGAGTTTTTCAAAGAAATGTAGTCAATAAATGTTGTGCATTCAAGAGAGGCTTCCTTTAACAAAGTTGCTGCATAATATCAGTATTCCAGAAACTGTGCAGACTTTGAGAACAGGAGCACATTGATGTGACCTTTTCAGTCTGCTTTGTTGAGATGTGCTGTTTCCAAACTCTGATCAGTTTAAGTGGCTGTTGCATTAATGAGCAGAAAGTTGACATGCTCATGTGGAGCCTTTCCTTTCCTTTCCTTTCTAAAATGAAATTATATTTTAGAAAATTTGCCCCTTGATAATAGGTGAAATTCAGGCTTCTCGTGTAGGGGAGAGTTTGGCAGTAGTAGTAGTAGTTGTTCAGTCGCTAAGTCGTGTCTGACTCTTCACGACCCCATGGACCACAGCACGCCAGGCCTCCCTGTCCTCCACTAGCTTCTGGAGTTCGCCCAACTTCAGGTTCATCACTTCGGTGACACTCTCTAACCATCTCATCCTCTGCCGCCCCCTTCTCCTTTTGCCTTCAATCTTTCCCAGCATGAGGGTCTTTTCTAAAGAGTCCTCTCTTCTCATGAGATGGCCAGAGTATTTGAGCTTCAGCTTCAGGATTTGTCCTTCCAGGGAGCAATCAGGCTTGACTTCCTGGAGGATTGACCGATTGGATCTCCTTGCAGTCCAGGGGACTCTCAAGAGTCTTCTCCAACACCATAATTCAAAAGCATCTATTCTTCGGCACTCTACCTTTCTTATGGTCCAGCTCTCACATCCATACATTGCTACAGGAAAAACCATAGCTTTGACTATAGCATATGACAAATCTTGACCCACTTCCTGGGCCTGATCTGCAGGGCCTGTTGGGTAATGCGGACCTGCGCCAGCAATCAAGCTGTTGCAGGTCTGATTTGACCCATAGAGGCTGATGGGAATTAAACCAGAGTTAGGGTAGGAACGTACTTAACATTCAGGTGCACTCACCAGACAACACAGACTGCAAGTATCCACACTTGCAGTGTTTAGGGGGAGCATTGCGCGGCAAGCTGCCTGAAGTGACACAGCCTCCAGCTTCTATCAGGAAGGCCGGGGGTGGGGGCATGTCCAGGCAACCCACTGGATGATGCAACCTGCTAGCATCCATCAGCCAGGTCTAAGGCCAAAGCCATGGTTTTTATTGGCCAGTACACAAGCTGAGTGGTCAGAAATGAATTGGCCTGAGTATCAGAAAATGATAGACGGACCATTGCTAAGGTGCTCAAGCTGCACGCAGCTGACAACAATTAGAAGATGTTCTCACCATTAGGGAGTATTGGCAGCAGCTGGGGCTCTTGGTTTGTGTCCAACTTCTCTTTGCTTCCCAGGAAACAGCTCAAATAAGGGCTCCCAAAAGTTAGGAGATACATAGGTCCTTGCACTGGCCATAACACACTACAAGGTAGCACTAAAAGGTAAAGGTAAAGGTTTCTCCACGACCAAGTGGTCTAGTCGTGACTGACCGTAGGGTACAGTGCTCGTTTCCATTTCTAAGCCAAAGAGCCGGTGTTTGTCCAAGAGCAAGTTTCCGTGGTCATCTGGCCTGCATGACTATGCGCCAAGGCGCATGGAACACCGTTACCTTCCCATCAAAGTGGTACCTATTTAACTACTCACATTTTTTCATGCTTTTGAACTGCTAGGTTGGCAAGAGCTGGGACAAGCGACGGGAGCTCACTCCATTGTGTGGTCTTGAACTGCCAACCAGAGCAGTAATGCTCTACCTCAGCGCCTGGGGCAGTAACGTCATGACTCGTGTGCTCCCGGAGGCACCTGGTGGGTCACTGTGAGATGTAGGAAACTGGATTAGATAGGCCTTTGGCCTGATCCAGCAGGGATGTTCTTATGACTCTGCCCATCTGTGCTCCCAGGGCAGTGACGTCACAGGGTCTCCCTGAGGAGGGGCAGGTGCAGGAGGCAGCCAGCGCCTCCTTCCTCAGGGAGAATCTGGAGGAGACTGCTTATACACTCAAGTGCAAAAGCAGTCTCCCCTAGCATCTCCTCGGAGGAGGGAGCGCATGTGATCGCCGGCGCTGCCTCCTTCGGGGACAGCCCAAAGGTGGCTGCCTTCCTGCCACTTGCAGTGTGAAGGCAGTCACCTCCGTAATGAGGGTGAAGCCTGGGGCCAATCCTGCGCCCCCATTATCCCAGCGCCTGGAGCAGGTGACCCTCAGGCTCCACCCACATTTCGGTACTGCTGCCAAACATCCAGTCAGCAAGCTCAGCAGCAGCGGTTTGACCCACAGTGCCACCACATCCCCAACAAGGTAGTACTAGCATGGTGCAAAATGGGATTGTAAAGTCTATACTGGCTACGTTGTTGCTCACGTTATCAAGGATCACATCAGAAGCTGGTGTCACTGAACTTTTAGTGGGAAATGGGGTCTAGAGGTAGGGTTACCAGATTCAAACTGGGACAGAGTATCTATACCATTAACCATTGTATAGAGAGGGAATTTGGGCAGGTGCAGCTTTTGAAAACCTTCCATGATGAGCTGCCCAAATTCCCTCTTCTGTACAATAGTTAAAGGAATAGGCACTCTGTCCTAGTTTGTATCTGGTAACCCTATCTAGAGGACACACGTTCTTCTCCCGTCGTCGTCCCCAGTCCCCCTCTCACCGAGGCAGGGGTAGCCTTCCAACTCCTTGGCCTTACTCTCACTCAGGCCAAGATCCCTCACAATCACAACATCCACACACTCACATTATTAAAATAGCTGGCATGTAGTCTTGTTGACAGGCTTCCCTGTCCCCCAAAAAGGGGAAGGAGCAGAGAAGTGGCTGGAAGAGGCTGCTTGATGATTCACGGGGTGTGAAGCAGGCTGGATGTCATACAGCAGCAGACGTCCTGGGTCTTCAATCCTCGATCCACTGGGCAAAGAGCCATGGGCAAAGAGCCCTTTGGCTCTTGCCCTTCGGTTCACCCCTCTCCATGTCTACTATTCCACTGCAGGAGGCTGCACATGCCTCATTGGCACAGCTATGTCAGTGCAGGAAGGTTGGATAGGATTGCACCCTCTAATCAAGGGAAACTGAACCTAAGCATGTCTACTGTATAGAGTACAAGCTAAGAGATTGAGCAATTAACAAATGTGTCCAGTTTGAATCCCCCCCTCCCAACTCACTCACTGCTTTGGCAAGCTGTGATCTTTCTGCTACAATGCCCTTATATACCCTGCAATCTAGGGACAGTACTGACCTAGCTTAGAGGGTTGTTAATAAAGGTTAGAACAGTGGTTCCCAAACTGTGGTTTGGGACCCATCAGTGGGTCCGCGAGCCAATTTCAGGCAGTTTGAAAACCACCTAGAGTAGCCATGTTGAAAATATGGGAGGATGCAATGCTGGAAAGGAGGAGAGTTTTGTGTCAAGGTTGTAAATAGGCTTTTTTCTTTCTGATTTACTTTGCTATTGGAAAATGACTGAGAGATAACCCAATTCATTGCTGTATTCTCAGGAAAACAGCAGGTTCTGGTGTCACATTGATGGTGCTTTCCGCCATGACATCACTTTTAGTGGGTCCCGGACAGATCGTCATTCTGAAAAATAGGTCCCAGTGCTAAAAAGTTTGAGTAGCACTGGGTTAGAACAAAATAATGTATACGAAAGAATGCCAAAGAGATGTTTAGTGGTAGCAATCACATTCCTCTGGGTTGTACACAGCTGCTGAAAGTGACAGATGCTCCTGCACAAAACTGTAAGGTGGTACATTGTAAAAATATCGGCTAAGTGCTAGAACAGAATTTCAGCTATTTCTTTGCAAAGCATTTGTTAGCTTTTAATGTCTTCCTATTCAGCAGAGACTTTTGTACATGTGTGCAGAAGTCCAAGGATTATATTAATACTTGGATAATTTCCTGCATTACCAGAAAAGGACAGTGACCCAAAAAACTTAAGTACAAAGAAGGTGATATGTCAGCTTTCTGATTTGTGCTCTTTCTTGTACACGGGAGAGTCCTTTCCTTCCACCCATTCAATCTGGGCCTGAGTGACAGCATAAGAGGCTGCTCTCCTCTGCCTTTTGATCTGCAGACAGTAAAACAATGGGCCATCCTTCTGTTTTTATTTAACACTACTCCTACTTACATTGTTTGGTCCAAAATGGATAGCTTTAATCTAGATGAGTTTGGGATGAAATGGAATCCTTTGTTGGAAATTGAAAAGGTTGAATTCCCTGATTAAAATATGCCATTAAGCTACTCGCATGTAGATTTGTTAGATACCTATTCTAGTCAATTGTACTTCCTGGCAATACCTTTTATGAAGGTTTTGTTCACTGCAATTAAGCTCCATTTATACTTGTCAGGAAATCTGGTGACCGTACTTTGTATGTGAATATAGCCTAGCATCTTTTGTATTTTTTTCCTTGGGTCAGATTGCCCTCTTCATTTCCACATGCCTTGAATTTCCCCCCTCTTCTTTAACATTGTTCCAAGCGAAGTTCAGTAGCACCATCCTGTGGCTGTATGAAATCACTGCAGCAGCAAGAATAAAAACAAAACACTCAGCTTTTTGTAACTTACTGAAACAAACAAGTAGATTTACTATGGTGAATGAAAGCCAAGGTTGCATCCAGAGCAATGTTTTCACGAACAGAAGCTCCACATTCTGCTTGTGCAAAGGGCTCCCAAGATGGGCTCCTTGAAGGAATCTCCCATCCATTAAATGTGCTTTCTTTTCATAGAAACATTATTCTAGAAGTCACCTCAAGTCTTCATGGTAGTGCCACAGAGTAAGAAACACATGCCCAAATAACCACACACCTTTTATTTGGACAAATGAGTGTTTCAAAAGTAAGGCGCACATTTAAAAAACCTTTCCCTGCTCTGCATGCTCTAGAAAGAGAAGGGTGGTGAAAAACCTGGTGTTTGTAATGATGCTTATCCTTTACCCCTTGCCCAAGGATTCTCTTCAGTCTCAAGATGAAGAAAGCTGGAAAGAACCTGTGCAGTGCAAGATGATGTACATTTACTTGGAAGCAAGTCCTATTGTATTCAGTGGCTTTTACTCCGAAGTAATTGAGCAGATGATTGTAGCCTTAATTAGGTTATAAACAAACCTTGGGCTGAAATTAACAAAAAATAAAAATTCTCATTGCAAAAATCAATTAATACCCAGGTGAGCTTTGCTTTAACCTTCAATGTGACTGACAAAAAAGAACTGGCCAAGCTACCCTTTAATCTGCTTTCAGTGTGGGGAAAAAAAGGATACTATTCCACCCATGTTCTTTTGTAAAGTTTCTTTTATGTTTCGTTGTTACCCCCTTTTTTATGTCGTAGTGAAGGTGTTTACATCTGAACATTTAAAACTGCATTTTGAAACATATCCAGCATTTTTTTCCATATGTAACTCTCTAATAATTTCCAAAATTCTAGGAGACAATTTCAGATGTCTTCATCATTACGGTTATGAGTAAAGGCATTTGGGCCTCACTGACCCACTGACATGCACACAGCGTCAACAAGTTTAGCATTCTTCTACGTGACCTACAACATGGATGGTTGGTCCAAGACACCTTGTTTGCTAGAAAAATTTAGAGTGAACTTGTTGCAAATAAAGCTTTCGAATTGTGTGATAGACCTTCTTCCTCAATGGCCAGTCTATCAGCAAAGAGCAAACCAAGACTAGTGGCACGCCCAGCCAACGCTCTGCCCAGGGGGTTGGTCAGCGCTCTGCACCCCCAGTGTCAGCTCTTTGCCCCTCCCAGCCCATTGAAATGCCCTCCTGGCATGCCAAGCTCCATTTCAGAGCCGTATGATGGCAAGAGAGGGAGGGCAGGCGGGCCAAAACTGCACGCCTTTTCCCCACCTTCCACCCACCCCATGAGCTCCGCACCCAGAGTCCCTTGCCCCAATGGTAGGTCCACGATTGGCCAAGACACTTGGTTAACAGAATGTAGGAATATTATATGGGGCAATCCTTTGACTGGAAGAGAGGAAGTTTGTGCTGGTAGCCAGCTATGAAACTCTGGAAGCAGGGCAAACCACACATGACAGAATGGGGATTTCCCCACTTCAACATACTTGGATTGGGATTAGAGAGGGGTGTTATTTATTTGCAGCCAGGAACAGATCTATCCTTTGGTCTTATAAACACTCACGTATGGCATTTGTTAGGTTGAAACTCAGTTTACATTAAAGAACTCTGTTGAATTTGGCAGTGAATATGTTAGCATTGTCACATGCACAATAGCATGATAATATTTGCAATAAGCAAGCAGTATTAGAGACAGGATTATGCATTAAGGTTTTTGATAGTTCTGAATAGGCCTATGACCCACTTTATTTGATTGTTTTACCTGCGTGCCCCATGGTAAGGTCTCATGATGGTTCACAGCTCTTTGGCGTAATAGATCCCCTTTCCTTTATGATCCTCATCCAAATCCTCAGCTCTGGGCATTTAAAAATCTAGTTAAAAATCCTATTCATGTTCGTGATAAATTTGTGATTCTTTATTACAAGGTATATATGTCAAGATCTGAGGTGATTCTGGAAATCAGCTCTGGTTTCTTTTGCTCTGGAAAACTGCAGGGCCTGAGGAGGGTGACTGACTGCATCTGTGTCTGAGTGATGTACGTGCCCTTTGGCAGGAAGACCTAGCCATGACTCAGCACTGTGCTGATTGGTTGGAAGCAACCCCCGGCCCTGCCTGTTATATGAATAGGAACAAAGTGAAGCCAGGGGTGGGCTTAGCGGCCATGTTTTTATACTCAAAACATTGCTCATTCCAAGCATTTCAGATTGGTTTGCGCGTACTGTTTAGGACTTAATAGTTTACTCCTGAAGTAAAAACTTACGAAAATAACAACATGTGATCATGTAGAAACATCAGTGGTAACCATATTATGAGTTAATATGCAATTCCAAGGTTTAATTCCGCATAATTATATTACTGAACACACCGGATGAAATGCTACTTGCTGTCTATTTAAACTCGGATTGCACTGTTTTGACAGACTTATTTTTTGAAATCTACACAAGCAGGAATAAAGTGTGAACGGGAAGGAAAGAAAAAAAGGGGAGGGTGGGCAAAAATTAGATAAATATGTAGGAAAATTACATTAAAATCTCTTCATAACACAAGTAGTTGTCAATATGAGAGTAATTCTTTTTTACTTCTAGGCTATTAAGAGTATTTTTTTAAACTTCTACACTCACCCCCCCCCATAAAACAAATTCTGTTAATGTTCAGAATTTCAAAAATATTACATATTATTATTTTTATTTTTATTTTATTTCTTCATATCTACTTCAGTTTGTGAAGGGCTGCATACTTTATGAAGTAATATTTTATTTTTATTTTATTTCTTCATATCTACTTCAGTTTGTGAAGGGCTGCATAATTTATGAAGTAATATTTTTCTGTAGCAACGAATCACAATGATTTTAAGTACCTGTGGAAAGTAATCCCATTTTTCGTACAGCGATTCGCACATCCGTATGCAGAACACGCAGGCATGCTTAAAGAGGTTGAGATTAACTTTTACACATGGGCAGGGAGATTTTTATTCGAGAATCCGCGGCAATCCTCCTTCGCAGCGATGATCTGCGTCAGCCATATTGTTATGTCCGCCCATGGCTTCAAGAAAGTGACGTCATGGCTTCTCCAGTGTATAATAACTCCATGGTTGGAAGGTAGGATAAAAAGCAATGAGCTAGAAGCCTTCTAGGTGGGCTGAGAGAGGAATAGAAGGGTGAAGTGCTGCCAGACTGATTAGCCATCTTTGAACCATCTGTTGCTGTATGTATCCTGACTTGCTGTAATTCTGACCTTGGACTGTTATCTGGACTGCTCTAATTGGTGTTTCCTTGCAACTAAAATATATGTCTCTGAAGATGTAAAGCTTGGATGTGCTTCATTTCCTTGACGGGTTCTCTGGCTGGTTGCACGGCTGAGAGGCTGCTTCACGTGTCTCTGACTTGGCCTTGAAGTCAGTGGCTGCGTTCACAATATAGCTCAGCAATTAGGCATATATAGCATAATTCCCTGCCTCCCTAAAGGGAGAAGATGTACAGTATTCCTATGCATTATGTACTTATCATTCTAGTTGCATTGTTTACATATTTTTCGGATGGTAATTGGTAGACTACTGTGTGTTGAACTGGTGCCCTCTTGTGGTTAAAAGTTTATAACAAGAGGCTGAATTGCATACATACAAAATTGAATATTTTGTATTGCTTTGGTTGACTGTACGGCATACAAATGTAAGACAACCCACCACCACTCACTGAGTGCAAGTTGCATTTTGCAAAATTCCTTCAAAAAAAGAGCAAGGAAGAAAATGCGGACACTGAGATCTGCAATATGGCTCTGTATCTTTTCTCAGAGTTCTGTATACTGTGCATGATCAATTTTGCAACAAGAGAAGTTGGGGTTTTTATCCAGAAAAGTGGAATACAAAATAATGTAGTAAATTCTGTAGCCTGCAGTAGTTGTGCATGTTCTTTCCTGATAGATAAATATGTCTGCCTGTGTGTTACAGTTATTATTGTCTCTCCCTGGACAAGTACGGTGACATTTGTTGCAAGAAGCTGAGTCAGGGGAACTCACTCACTGCCTCCATATAGGATCATCACTTGCATAAAGCTGGAGAGAAGCATTGGATGACTCTGGGATTATCAGAGCGGGGGAAATATTTCTCTGCCTATGCAATTTCTCCAAACGAAAAAGTTCAAGTTCTTTAGCCTTTTCTCATAGGAAAAAGTGCTTTCATGCATTGATCACTGGGGTTCTGTTTATTTATTTATTTTATTTATTTATTATTAGATTTGTACCCCGCCTTATTGTGCCCGAAGGCAGAATTGTCTGCACAATTGTCTGCAGCAATTTAAAGAAGCATCCCTTGTATGGCAAAGTCACAAATCCTTTTAAAAAAAATGTTGTAAGAACATTTCCATATAAGGAATAAAAAGCTCTTAACAAATGAATGTTTTTTGCAGTTTAATTGTGAATTAGTAGTGGAACTTAACAACTTGCTGCAAAATAGTGTAAAAACCTGAGAAGAGTCCTGCTGGATCAAGCCAAAGGCCTATCTCGTCCAGCTTCCTGAATCTCACAGTGGCCCACCAGAAGCCTCAGGAAGCACAAAGAAAACAATGTACGGTGCCTTCTCACACTCCCAACTCTTAATGTATTCTGTGTTGTGAGAGAGGGAAAAGAACATCCCTCTATCCACCCCATGCATAATGTTGTACATCTCAATCATGTTCCCGCTCAGGTGCCTTTTTTCTAGACTGAAGAGCCCCAGATGCTGTAGCTTTTCTTTATAAGGGAGGTGCCCCAGCCCAGTCATCATTTTTGTTGCTCTCTTCTGCACCTTTTGTAGTTCCACTATGTCTTTTTTGAGATGAGGCAACCAGAACTGTACACAGTATTCCAGATGTGGTCTTAAAATTGATTTGTATAATGGCATAATAATATTGGCCGTTTTTTTTTCTCAATCCCCTTTTTAATTATTCCAAGCATGGAACTGGCCTTCTTCACTGCTGCCACACACTGGGTTGATACTTTCATTGCATTGTCCACTGGCACCCCAAGATCTCTCTCCTGATCCATCACAGACAGCTCAGAACCCATTAACCTATATGTGAAGTTTTGATTGTTTGCCCCTTACACTTTTCTACATTGAAGTGCATTTGCCATTTTGCTGCCCGTTCCTTAGTCTGGAGAGATCCTTCTGGAGCTCTTCACAATCCCTTTTGGTTTTCACCACCCTGAAAAGTTTTCTGTTATGTGCAAACGTGGCCACCTCGCTGCTTATCCCTGTCTCCAGGTCATTTATGAACATGTTGTAAAGCACCGGTCCCAGGACAGATCCTTGGGGCACACTGCTTTTCACTTCTCTCCATTGTGAAAATTGCCCTTTAGAACTGTACCTTTAAAATTGTACCTTTAGAACTGTACAGATTTCCTCCCCTACGAAAATCTCTTCCACTAGAATCAAACACACAGAAATCTGACATGGCACTTCTGTCTAAAGGGAAAATATTTTTTTTCTTTCAAAAAAAAATCCCTGGGAATTAGTAATGTAAACCTGCTTCCTGGCATGGATGAAGTGTCCATGCAGATTTTTGTAAATCTATCATCCATACTTCTGGTTCCTGGCAGGAATGGATAGAGGAGCTCTTTGCTCTTTATGCTGGCATTAGCCTACCAAGATGGACATGGGGCCAACTTTCAGGATGTTGTTAGAAGATATCCCAGTGATAGATTGTACAGCTATGTGATAAATTAGGTTTATCATCCACCATTTTTTTGTCCCATCTTCCCTGTGCCCATCCATCCATCTCAGCCAAGGTTATTCCTAACAAGTTAGTTTGGACTAGTTCAGATGCTTCATTCTGACTTTACAAGAACTACTTTACTGGTAAGCATTTCTTTCTTCCCTGCATGTGATGATTTCCCTTTGCCTAAAGCAGTATTTCTCAAATTGTGGGTTGGGGACTGTAGTGAAAACGTGGAAGATCACCCCGAGGAGGCAGGAGATGGTGCCAACAGTGACGCTTGGGCTAAGTACATACAGGATCAACACCAGGGAAGTACGTTTGCTGTAAGTACAGGCAGGATCAACACCAGGGAAGTAGCAGGGGTTGGGCTGCACAGCTGCAGCCACTTAGAGGCTTGTAGCCAGAAGGAGAGGGTGTGGGTGTGTAGTAGGAGTGAACTATAGTGAAGTAGGAGCAACTGGACTGACTTAAAAAACTGATAATGGACTGGACAATGGACTTTGCTTACTGGACTGGTGTGGTGAATTGGCATACTGACTGATACCTGGACTGACCTTTGGACTGCCTTATGGACATGACTTGGCTTCCTGACCACTGGACTGGCTTATGGACATGACTTGGCTTAGTGACCTTTGGACTGGACTACTGGACCTTGCTTGTGGACTAACCCCAACCTTGAACTTTGATTTTGACCCTTGGGCTTTGGCTTCCAACTGTGTGGACTGGTGTGACTGCGGCAACTGAACAGGCAGCCTAAGAAGGTGAGGCCTAGGTGTATTCGCTCCACTGTTGCACCAGAACAGTTTAAAGGGGAAACTAGCCAGCCTAAAGTGGACAGCAGGAACCCCAGGGCAGGACCCATTAGGTGGATCATGAGCCAATTTCAGGCAGGTCCCCATTCATCTCAATTTGTATTTTATGTTTAATGTGTTAGACTTGACGCTACCATGGTATGTGACTGCATTTGGGGAAACGTTGCACGTCTGTAGTTTTTACAGACTACACTATGTGTATGCTTTTAACAATGATAGCCAATGGAGCTTACTCTTGGACACGTGTGGATAGGATTGGTGCCTTTGGGATGTTTAGGGAATTTTTAAAAAACAGATCAGTAACTAATTGGGAGGGTTAGGAGGGTTTTTATTTATTTTAAACTAGCTTTTTGGTACGTGGCGTTGCCCAGGTAACAAATGTCATTGGGACTGTCGTATACCCTTGACCAAAGAATGGTACACTCCTTCTATCTGGGATGGTCATCCTCTTCCACCGAGCGCGCAGCTTCGGGAGGGAGGCACATGGAGCAGGGAGGGAGGGAGGGGACACCCGCCTACCCAGCCAGATCAGCCGAATCAACCCTGGCGATCAATGGGGTGACAGATGTCGCAGCCAGATCGCCAGCTTAGCAACCCCCAAAACTGTGGATTTGACAGTAATGTCGGTCATTTTGGACATTGTTTTGCACCTCTTGTTACTCCCAATGCCGAGGGGGGCTGAACCAGGACTCCAACAGCGTTGGGAGTGTTGTCACTCATCTCGGTGACTCCTAAAACTATGGATTTTATGCCTATATCGGCCATTTTTGACCATTTTCATGTGGGGCCCCCTGTGCACCCCCACCCCTGGGGTTGCCAGGGGGGTTGTGTTGTGTCCCAGCAGTGTTTGTCGCCAGGCTGTAACACATACGCGTGCTGAGTTTGGTGCCAATCACTCCAGGCGTTCCAGTGGGTCAGCGTGGACATTTTGTTTCGCACCCCTTCTCACCCCCCCCACGTCGAGGGGGGCCGACCCGGGACTGAAACGGTGTCAGGAGCGTCGCCGTTCATTCTGGTGACCCCGGAAACTACAGATTCGATGCTGATTTTGGCCACTTTCAACCGTTTTCATGTGGGGCTCCCTGTGTACCTCCACCTCCGGGGGTGCTTCGGGGGCTGACCCCCACAGCGTTTGTCGCCAGGCTGCAAGCCATGTGTGTGCCGAGTTTGGTGCGTGTCACTCCAGGCGTTCCAGCAGGGCATGGCGGATGTTTTGTTTCGCACCCTTTCTCACCCAAAGGCCAAACCCGGACTCCAACGGTGTCGGGACCATCGCTGCTCATCTCGGCGACCTCAGAAACTACGGATTCAACAGTGAGATCGGCCATTTTTGACCGTTTTCACATGCCCCCCGCATACCCCCACCCCTGGGGGCGCTAGGGGGTTTGTACCCCTGCAGTGTTTGTCGCCGGGCCGCAAGGCATCTGCGTGCCAAGTTTGGTGCCAATTGCTCCAGGCGTTGTGGAGCCTATGCGGAACATACGTACACACAAACGTACACACATCCTCTTTTTATATATATATATAGATACATTTACAACTTATACTTATTGTAAGCTTGTCATATAGCAAATGTTATATATTCTCCTTGATTATGCCACTTCTGATCATGGTCACTTCCAGGTCAATGACATCACTTCCGGTGGCTCCTGATAGTTTGTCATTTTAAAAAGTGGGTCCCAGTGCTAAACAATTTGAGAACCGCTGGTCTAAACTATTTAAACCCAATGCTACATCCACCGAATAATGAACAAGGGTTGTTGTCTGCCATTGAATGAGCTTGTGCTTGACAACTGCTCCACACAGTGGCCACAATGCATTACTGTCTCTTTTAACCGAGAATTTTCACACCACCAGATGAATAGGCATTTGTGTTTTTTCCATTCTTTTTTAATTTCATTTCTTACCTGGCAAATAACAAAATAAGAACAAAAAAAGCAATTTGAGTAGATCTGATGGCACTTGGTGGTGGTGCTAAAGTTATCAATGCAATGTGCGTGATCCTTTTTTTTTTTTTCCTATTTCCACCTTTAATCAGATTATCCCAAAGTGGCTAACAATCAAGTGCAGTAAATTAAAAACAAATGATTTATTTGAAATACATATACCTCACCTTTTAAGGCATTTAGCAAGATAGTAAAAATACAGTAGTACACTAAAAAATAATAGATAATACAAGCCAACAAACATAGTTATCATAATCATAGTGGAGCAAAAGCAGATTGAAATATAAAAGGTCTTGCGTCCCCATAGGAAAGTCAATGGGGAAAGTTCAGTTTTCAGTTCAATACCATAATTGTGGCACTGCTACAGAGCTCATCCTCTGCCTGCTTGAGCCTCAAAAATTGGCAGCAGATGCAGGAAGGGCCCCCAGCCAATCTCAGGGGTGGGCATTTCAAACAGAAGAAGTCAACCCTTAAGGTCCTCTGCCCCTGAGCTGTGAAGGGCTTCAAAGGTCAAAGCCAGCTCATTGAGCTGTGCTTGAAAACAAACCAGTGGCCCGGTGGTGGAGCAGCGGCCTGGCCTGGCAGAGGCTAAACATAGCGCCTCTGTAACCACAAGGGCCACCTCATTCTGCACTAATTGCAGTCAGCCCCATACAGAATGCATCGGAGAAATCAAAGTTGCAGTGTCACCAATGCATAGACCACTGTGATCAGGTCTGAACAATTCAGGTATTGTTGCAGCTGGCTGAAGCAGGACAAAGACCCCTTTGGTTACTGCTGCCTCCTGAGCATTCAGGAGCTGCACAGAATCCAGAAGGATCTCCCAAGCTGTAGACCTGGTGCTGCCACCGACGTAGTCCTACTCCGTTCAGAAGAGGCTGCTGCCAATAAAGGCAGAGGGATGGGGGGGAGTGTCTCCTGATCTCCCAAAGCCTGAAAGTTCATACCTAGGGGGCAAACAACAGGAAAAACCATGTTCAGCATGCATTCCTAATTTTGGCACACACAGATTGCAGTAAATGGATAGTTTCATATAGCCCATGATGGCCCTTGAGATATCAAGGCATTAAATCATAAAGGTCTTTAAAAATAACAACCAGCAAGCTTACTTGAACAAGGAGACTGATGAGAAGCCAATGAAGTTCCTGCAGGAAAAAAAGAACTGTACAGTATGCTTCTCCCATGAAGCCTCCATCAGTAATTTGACCATTGCATTCTGCACCAGTTGTAGTTTCTGGATATTTTTCAAAAGCAATCCCCCTCCATTACTTGCAAGGTGTGTCAACATACACATCCCTGAGATTTTTACTAGCCTTGACAGCCAGGGTGGCATAGTGGTTGAATGTCAGACAAGGGACAGGATCTCTAGTCATTCATGTTCTCTAGATCTGCAGGTTCAGATCTCCAGTCACCCATGAAACACACTGGTATGCCCATAAGTCAGTCTTCCTTTCTCAGTGCAACCTACCACAGAGGTTATTTTAAATACAAAAATAGGAAAAGCATATTATGTCTGTATTTTTCACATTCTTATGCCACTCTTCCTTCAAGTGAATATGGTTCCATCCTTCCTTTTGTCCTCACAACAACCCTGTGAGGAGAGAGAGAGAGAGAGAGAGAGAGAGAGAGAGAGAGAGAGAGAGAGATCCAGGAAGCCTCATTGCTGAGTGATGATTTGAACCTGGATCTTCTATCTAGGTCTTAGTCCAACTCCTGCACACCTACACTATCCTGTCCCTTTGGATGAGCTACTAGCTGTATTCGAAACTCTTTTGGCTTCCCTTGGACATTTCAGCCAGTTGTGGCCCTGGCCCATGTGCTGCCAGGACTGCAGACTTGTGCCCCCTGACTGCCCTCCACCACCCCCAACTCATGTGGAGCCTCGTACAACATCTGTGTGCTCTGCAGACCCTCCAAAGCTTACAGCAGCCTTTAGGAGGCCTTTAAGTGTTACTTCCAGTTTTTGGCAAAAACCAGAGGTAACACTGAGGGTGCAATCCTAACCCGGATTTAGGCTGGCACAGTTAGGCCAGCAAAGTTTGGCTTGTATAAGGGACACCATTATGTATGTTTGGACCCCTCTCGGAGTCAGAGAAGCCAGCACATGGATGTGCGCCATCCTCCCTGACTCTGAGAGTGGTCCAAATGCACTTTAGTGTCCCTTGTCCCAGCCAAATTTTACTGGACTAACTGAGCCGGCCTAACTCCAGGTTAGGATTCCACCTTCAAAGGCCTTCCAAAGTCTACAGTAAGACTTTGGAGGGCCTGCAGCCACCACACATGGCCTGCTTGGCCCTTGGGAGGGTTCCGGAGAGCGGGTGGTGGCTGTTCTGGAAGTCGGGCGGTGGTGGCGCCCAGGTGCATGTGACCCTCTGGACTTCCTGGTAGGTCTGCCCTTGGTTTCACTTGACCAAATAATTCAGAGGTTATCTCTCTCTTTTGTTCTTCCCCCAAGGTCCCACAATTAGCCTCAAGTTTTAGTTCAGTAAAAAGTCAGCTGATTTTATTCACTGTCTGAGCAACTTGTAAAGGACTTGAATGCTGCAGTCCTATAAACACTGTCCTGGGAATAGGTCCAACTGAATGCAACGGAACTTGCTTCTGAGTAGTCATGCATAGGATTGCACAGCAAGTTACGGGCCAAGTTAGATCTTGTCTGTTTGACTTGATACCTTTTACCTGCTGCCAGTGTTCCCCTTTAGCTTGCCTAGCGTTTTAGCTTGCCACTTTCCAGCTCGCCTTACTTTGCCTGAGTTCCACTGTACAACAAATCACACTTGTCCTGAGTTCCTGACAGTGAAATAGCAAAAAATACACTGCATATTAACAAAAAAAAAATAAGAAGCTTGTCTTCTTTTCTGTGTCACTTGAGAGATCAAAATTAGTTTTATTTATCCCTGACACCAGGCAACCAAATCTAGACTTAAAAACAGATGATCCAATCAAAAGCTGGATAGGTAGTAACCATACCAGAAGTGGCAATTTTCAGTTTCTAACAATCCATGTCCAATCCTTCAAACTGAAGCTTTATCATGCCTCTTCCGGGTTGTGTGTTTTTTTTCTAGACAGCAGAAAATCCTCAGTAGCAAAACCGATTTAAAGTCCCTGGCCCAATACTGAATCCTCAGATTTGGCAGTAGAAGGTTTCAGCTGGATTTTCTGGGCAGTAAGTAACTCAGCAGCAAATACACACTCTCTCTCTCTTTTTAATACAATGGCAACAGTACTTGGAAGTAAGGGGAATGAGCCTGGACTGTGCCAAAATTTAAATGAAAAATCTAACTATAGTTGGCCTTAAAACTTGATGGCAACCTAAGCTGCTTGTACATAGGAGGCCAGAGGCTGCAGAAATAAACTCAAGGTCCCTATTTAAACAAGCCCTCCGTGTGTTCTGAATGAATGAATAAAGACTGGCCCAATGCATTTTACAGGTCTGTTTTATGACCGTTTTTCTCACATGATTTAAAGGAACTTCAAACTAGGTGTCTGAACAAGATGATTGAGGAGAAAAGACCCAAGGCATATTAGAAATGCCAAGTTTCTTGTCCAGTATTGAGACTCCCCCCCCCCAAAAAAGGCCATCTATTCCTATATTTGTTAGAATAAAGCCATTAAAAAAAACAGGAAAAGATGCTTACGGGATTCCTCTAAAGATGCTGCAATATGTTCATTGTTATAAGCTGCAATCCTGTGTATGTGTCCCATTGAATGCAGTGAGACACAGGGCACCATCCAAGGAGCACTCGAGGACCAAAGCCAGCTGCTTGCATGAGCCTTGTCCAGCACTATTTCTGCAGGGCTGTTCAGCTGGGACAGCTGCAGTTCTGGGCCGAGGGAGGGCGGGCAGGAGGGTGTTTCTGGAGGGGGGTGGGCGGGTGGGCCAGGAGATATGCCAGCCCAGGGAGGAGGTGGGATGCGGTTGTTAGGCTGCATCCAAGCTGCTGTCCCCAGGCCACGTGACCCTGACTCTGAACCACTAAATATCAGGCGCAGATCTGAGAAGCCCATTGGGGCAGCTGGCGCCTACCCCAGGGTAAGGGCATGAACGTGCCCCAGGGAGGCTCCTGCCTGCTCCCAACTTGCTCTGGATGAGGCGCAGGCCCGCTGGCCTGCCCATTCCAGAGCAAATAAGGATGCCACCCTTAGTTTTGAGGAAATATGCAATCGGATTGAGCTACGAGGCACTTGTAAATAAGAATTCACAGGGGACGCTATGGATTTATCTCTTGTCATAGCTTCATACAGGACATCTTCCATACAAAAAGGTATCACTGATTTCTGAGACATTCAAGTATTTGAAGTTACTTTGGAATTTGATTTCTAGGCCCAAGGAAAAAAACTGTGGGTAGGCCAAATTATTTGCATTCTCCACCCCTTCGGTTTAAATTTTATTTTTTAAATGTCTTTTTCAGTGTGCTTTCAGTACTCCGTCAAATGTTTCGGCCATTCAACAGCACCAACCCTAGGGAGCAGCTAAACAGGCAGAGGTATCCAAGATGGCAGCATCAACAGTGGGCTTGCCAATTCTGACTGAAGCTATTCCTGGATTTTTTTCCCCAACACGATGTAAAATTGTTAAGCCAGGGAGCTTCCATTTAAGTATCCAGGACTGCTTTAGCCATCACCTGGAGATGGCTCCAGGCCAACCCCTAGCAGGTTATGTTAGTTGGATGTGGATATGTGAGTAGATATGTATCTGAAAGGATAGCAACAGAAAAGGTTCTGAGAAATGCTCCATGGCTTTCATCAAGCAATTTGAGATCTGTTTGTTTTCTAGCACAGTGTTGTCCCTGATTGGGACCCACTTGATAGATTGCGACCTGATGTCAGGTGGGTCGTGGAAAACTGGGAGCAGCCATCTTGGAAACTGCAAACCTTACTCTTGCTATATTCCTTTTGTGAGTGTTAACAGTTTGAATTTTCAAGCAAGTTTTTTTATTTTGTTTTCAGTTCATTGCTTTTACATCATATTTGGTCCTAATCTTGCTTTCTGTCAGAGATGTTTCATGGTTGTGCAATTGTTTCAGACCAAGAAAGCCTTTGATTATATCACACTGATGATACTACTTGCTTGATGATGTCACTTCCCACTATGACATCACTTCCAGGGCAATGACATCCCTTCCGGTGGGCCCCAACATGAGAGCCATTCTAAAAAGTGTGTCTAAAAGGTTTGGGAACCACTGTTCTAGAACAATTCTCATTTGACTTTCAACTCAAAAATTCAGTATATGTCTCCTTTCACCTCAGTCCTAAGTGGAACCTTCTGCATAGCAGATATGTGCAGTGAACTCCCTCCTTGCTCCAGAAAGGTAGGTTTACACTGACAAGGTCAGACAATCCTGCTGTATACATGAACTGCTGGGATACATGGCGTTTACATGAGATCCAAGTACTTCTGGATGTAGTTGGGTATTTGGAACACCCAGGACATTTGACCATATCAATATTCAAAGGAACGACATAGCACTTGAATGGTCTTCTCTTTTCAAACCTTGACCCCAGTTGAGAATAAATGTCAGCAAAATCATTAAATAAAAGGGACATGGTGGCACAGCGGGTTAAACCGCTGCTGCTGGGCTTTCTGACTGGAAGGTTGGCAGTTTGAGACCATGCAACAGAGTGAGCTCCAGTTGCTTGCCCCAGCTCCTGCCAACTTAGCAGTTCGAAAGCACATAAAAATGTGAGTAGATAAATAGTTACCACTTTGGTGGGAAGGTAATGCCGTTCCGCGCGCCTTGGTGTATAGTCATGCTGGCTACATGACCACGGAAGCTTGTTCTTGGACAAACGCCGGCTGTTCAGCTTAGAAACGGAGATAAGCACCGCTCCCTACAGTCAGTCACGACTAGACCATTCAGTCGTGGGGAAACCTTTACCTTTTTAAATTATTAAATAGATAACTTAACAGTCCAATCCTATGCATGTCTATTCAGAAATAAGTTCCACTCCATTCAATACAGAATATCGTGTATAGCCATGGTTCTCAAACATTTTAGCATCAGGACCCACTTTTTAGAATGGCAATCTGTTTAAGACCCACCAGAAGTGATGTCATGGCCAGAAGTGCCATCATTGTGACACCAGAGCTTGCTGCTTTCCTGAGACTGCAGCAATATGTTGGGTTATTTCTCAGCCATTTTCCAATAACAGTGAATCAGAACGAAAAAAGTTTATTTACAACCTTGACACAAGCAAAATAACCCAGAGGCTTCCCCCTTTCCAAGATCCCATCTTCCCATACTTTCAATATGGCTGCTCTAGGTGCTCTGCGACCCACCCAAAATTGGCTTACCACCCAGTGGTGGGTCCTGACCTACAGTTTGGGAACCACTGGTGTATAGGATTACAACCCAAATCATTTCTAAAATATGACACCAGCAGCCTGGGCTTTTGCTTTATTCCTTGGTGGTCTATGCATTGCATTGGAGAATCTTAATGAGAAGGAAGGCACATGCCATTTGCAAACAATATCGCATGAAGATTTCCTTTTTTTTTCCAGAGAGACTGAAGAACACTGAAGAAATGTAATCTCCCAAGTCAGTTATCAGAGTCTCTGCGGTAGTGATGTATCTATGCTTGGTTGAGCCTTAAAGTCGCAAGCTTTTCACTCCTGCATGTAAGTCAGCCTTGACAGAACAATTTATCAGTAGAGTAAGTATTCACTAATATGTATAATATTAATGGCCAACTTCTTTTTATGCATTTTGGGTTTCTTCATATCAAATTAAACCTTCACATACCATACAGTGACCTTCTCATGGTAACTGAGTTTGCTTCAGGTGGAGACTCACAGGGATGGGGCACAGTTTGATGGGCAACGAAAATTGACCGTAGCCTTTCTTCCAGCTCAAAATTACCGTATATGCCATTCATACATGAATCGCAAGCCTGGGGCAAGGGCAGTTCCCCAGTGCCATTGTCTCAGGCTAGAGGTGATGCCATTACACTGAAATCCATGTGGTGCCTGCACTGAAGAGCTTACAATAATTTGACACAGGGCAGGCAGCAGGTGAAGGCGGGCAATGGAGCCAGGATGAATATGCATTTATTCCAAGTACTGTCGGGGCGCGCACAAATGGTATCACATACTGGAAGTATTGGCGTAGGTCCTTCAGGTACCAAACAGCAGAGTTGATCAGACTCACTCGCTCAACCCGGGACGGAGTCCCCTTTGTTCAAGGCTGCACACAGAGGCAAGGTCCACAAGGTGTTTGAGGTTCAGGCTACTTTATAAGTTTAGGGATTCCACGAGGGAATCAGAAACAAAGGTAGATACAAGCAGTACACACAGGTAGATGGTCATACAGATGGATCCAGTGGTACAACACTGGCTGGCAAGCTTCACCTGTGGTATAGTCCAGATAGAAACCAAAGTACAAAGTCCTCTGTTCCTTGCACAGAAGTCTTCCACTGGGTAGGTCTCTCCGGGCCCACAGTCCTCGTGTTCTACACTCTGTCCGGGTCCGGCTGGCACAGCAACGGGTCCCCAAACAGATAAGCGTAGGGAAGAACACCTGCTACGAGCAACTGACTCGAAGCAAGCAATAAGAGCACACAGCTACAAGCTACTAGCAAGACGAGCAGTTAGCAAAACACTAAGCTACTCAGAAAAGGTCCAGAGACGAAAAACAGCCACAGCCAGAAGCATAGCACTCTGCTTCGTTCACGGCTATAAGCCCCTCCTGCCTTGATTGCTTACAGGTGGTATGAAACACACCTGCCGGCTGCTCTGGGGGTGTGAGCTCCCTTAAAGGGGCAAAATTACTTTCTTGCTGCTTACTGCAGCCTGGTAAGTACACATATTTAGCCTTGATTACCATGGGAGATCAAAACTATAATTTATGCCAAATGCCTCATGAAAATATAACACTAAAAACTATGCATAGGAGAATCTCTCTCTCTCTCTCTCTCTCTCTCTCTCTCTCTCTCTCTCTCTCT
>JAJKFI010000024.1:1056712-1070712 GCA_029204185.1 Lerista edwardsae | reverse complement strand
AGCAGCAGCAGCAGCAGCAGCAGCAGCAGCAGCAGCAGCAGCAGCAGCACTTTATGATTGTGAGAGAGTCAGTCTACAGTCTACTCAACTACGGGCTCACTACACTGTTGGAACTTGTGTGTATTCTGGTAGTTGCAAGAGGTATCACACCATTTAACCCCTGCTAACTGGACATAACCCCTGCTAAGTGGGCAAGAGGCACTTTTTCTCTTATATTTAGCAGGGGGAGATAATTGTCCCTCTTCACCCCTGCGCAGTGTCTTTCTAGTGGCGGTTGCTGGTGGTGTTCTGCATTTTTTTTAGATTGTGAGCCCTTTGGGATAGGGAACCATTTAACTTTATTATTACTTTTTGCCTGTAAACCACTTTGTGAACTTTGTGTTGAAAAGTGGTATATAAATACTATTGATTAATTGATTGATTGATTGATTTCCTGCAGCTGGGCAGCCACCGAACACCAAGAGCCGCAAGAAAGGCCCTGACACCAGTAGATCAGTGTGGAGAGTGGGCAAGTGGTAGGGGTGGGCAGAATGGGGCAGGGAGGGGGTTGTGTGAAGGCAGGGAAGGAGGGGCAGTATTGGCAGCAGTAGCATTGCCAATATCCTATGCCCATTTCCAGCCTTGATCCTCCTTCCCAGTTCTACTCAGACTTGCACCAGCAAAATCACTGGCGCAGGTCCAAGGAGACCCATTCAGGCAGCATTCAAGCTTACACCAGGGCAAGGAAGCAAATGTTCCCTTCTATCTGGGATTGCCACTCCTCTCAGGATTCAATTCCTGCTCTGGTGGTGTGCCTGCATCAATGTGGCTGCATCCGGGAAGGGACCTCGATGTGATTCGGCTGCCCAACATAACTCTTCCTGCATAACCTGTTCTGGCTTTGGGGGCGACGGAGGCTAGTGACCGTGACTGCTTGTGGAGAGATACTACCATGGAGCAAAGGGGCAGCTCCATAAGCTTGGTTTTTCCCAAGAATTTTTTGCCCAGGTCTGCTCGAATCACACGTTAACAATTGAAATGGCCATATACAAAACTCATTTTCTGAACGCAATCATTTGAAAGCAAATCCTGTTAGCAAGTAAATCCGACTTGTATCTTTCTCTTTCCCTTGAGAGGAAAGAACTAGTTCTTTTTAAATGTGAGTCCTGCACACAATAGCCAACACCTGTCTTTTACAGAAAAAGATTATGAATGTACTACATTTTCTCTTTGTTCTTCTCCCTTAAGAGCTCTTAACTCCTTGCCAATATCTCAGTAATCTCATCTTGCTATTAAATATTTGCATACCCAACCTGAAAATGAGAGAGTTAATGGGTGCAAAGAAAAATTGGATATATTCTATCCATTTATAAAACTTTGTATCTGTCCTTGGAGATGTGGAATTCTGGATTAATCACCCTAGAATAGCCATGGGAGCAAAGAATATCATTAGTTTAAAAACTCAGCTGGTTACATTTATAGAGGATATTGCATGATAAATTTTAAGCTGGTGCTTACACAGTGGCCCAGTGGGAATGGAAAATGTTATTTCCGCCCAAAGCTATTCTCGTTTCCTCCGCGGCATCAGAGATGCTCAACACTGAGGATAACAGCTGAAGAATGAAGGAAACTTTCTCTGGGGAAATTGCAATGAATAACTTTTACCTGCTACTTTTAACACATGGTCCAGTTGATCAGATTTTGAGGAGGCTGAAAGCAACTCGCTGCAAAGGAATTGTACCATGGACTGGTAAGCAAGGGGATGCTATCAGTGGTGTCATTCAAATGATTTAGGAACAGGAACTCACTTTTGATTGGAACCCGGAACCAGCCACGGAGCCTGTTAGGATCCGGAACGCCCGTTCTGGTCCGTTCTCCCTGAATGACATCACTGCCTTCACCCCCCTAGGAATCCAGAATCGCTCCCTTTAACCCTCTGAGTGCCGGCCAACCAAGAAGAAAAGCTCTTTGCAGAGGAATTGGGAGGGGGAGGAGGGAGAGTGAAGTGGGCGGAGTCAGCCCTAATTTTAACTAGTGGAACTGAGTTCCCCTGCGTTCCCCCTGCATGACATCACTGGACGCTATTTTTTCTTTCCAGCATGTGAAGAATCAGGAGGCAGGACAAGTGGACTGCTGGTTGAGCTGCTGGCACTGCCTGAAGCAGGAGAATCTGTGGTCTTGGTTTTTGGATAGGAGGAGGAATGCCAGGCTGTGACAAGCTGCAGTACTGGTTGTGGCAGAACAGAGAGCCTGTAGAACTGATTAGCCAGTGTGGGAATGTGTCAGAAGGCCAGCAAGCAAAGGAACAGAGTCTGACCTGGAAGGATCTGTCCAGGCTTCTGACCTGGAAGGATCTGTCCATTGCCCGCTGAAGCTTGGATGGCACGAAGCCCGAGGAGAGAACCACACTGAAAGGCCACACCTGGCACTGAGAATTTGGTGACTCGCAGCATAATGTATATTTGTGAAAACCTCATTGAAAAAATGGTGGTTTAGACTAGCCTGCCCATGTAAGCCGGCGTGGGCATTTGCTTTGGCATGGGAAAGGTGGGATACACATTCTTCAAATAAATAATCTAATTCCACACCAGCCTGTCCAGGTTCTGAGGCCATCTTCAGAAGCCACCCTCCAGCTATCACTACTGCCTGCAGTGAGACAGCTTGCCCTGTGACTAATTCCTGGAGTTGTTTTTTTTTTTTAATCCAACACAATGTAATGCATTACATCAGAAGACTCTGCTAAAAACTCCAGGATTGCTTCAGTAGTTGCCTGGAAGTTGGTACTGATTCTTGGAGATCTTATAGACTTGGCAACGTTATGCTGCTGGCAATTGCGAGGGCTTTCTGAGTGGTAGCGCACATTTTATCAAACGCTTTCCTCAGGGAGGCTTGCTTCATGTCTACAGTATCATTCCACCAGCAGGTGTCGCCACTAGGTGACAATTGTATTTTTCCAGGCTCTTGCATCTTTTTTTGAGATCATTATATCTGCTGTATTATATCTGTCTTCCTATATTGTTATTTTAGTGACCTAATTCTTTCAGTGCGTAAGCTGTCCTAAAAATTAGTCTATATTGAAAGGCAGGATAGAAATCAAATAGCTACTGATTAGAAATCAAATAGACAAACATCAAACACATTTAGGTCACCTAAACACGGCTCACTAAAGCTATTCCTTGTTTTTTTAAACACCAATTGTGTATTACACCTTGCTCGTTCCTACACTTTGATTGTGAGCAATGGCACACTGCAATTTAAATAATGAAGTCTGGCTTGTTGCAGTTACAGGTTCGGTAAATCTTATGTCACTCCAGAAAGTTGGAATAATCAATATTCCAGGTCTAGGATTGTGTAAATGAAACCTGAATATAGGTAGCATGTAGGCTGTGGAGGCATTTTTTTGCTTAGGCAAATTCCACACAGTCATTCAAGTCCACACCTGTGCTTTTTTTAAAAAAAGCAAAACACCAGCTACCCTATCTTATATTGTCCCAGTGTGTACTTCAGTATGGAAGTTGTCTGTTAATAGTTTTAACTACCATAAACCTCATTTAGGTTAATCTCTTCTGTGAAAGTTCACCCTAACTTTCACTCTTCCTAGGTGTTCAATGGTTACTCTCCAAGTGAATAGCAGAGGGTCCCAACAGCAGGTCTTGGATATATATGGTGTTATACGTCTTCCTTGTAGCGACTGACTGACGGACAGTCCAGTGAGTTTTGAGTGGACCAAAGATCCCCAATCTTTTGGACCATGGCTCCCCAATCTTTAGTTGCCATCCTGGGCCCTTTCTGATAATGGGGTTGAATCCCCTATGCCTGATAGCACATACCAGCACTATGCACATACCCTGAACTCTCACTACTTGATCTGGAATTCACAGCATGCTCAGGCAGGTGGTAAGAAAAGAAGTAGTACATCAAAATTCAGCATTCATTTAGCAATTATCCACCACTGTATTTTTGTATTTGGGGGAATCTGAGTTCTGAATGGATTGCTTTTTAGCACACCAATACCCTAATTATATCCGTTCGCAGGGATATAGTAAAAGCCAATCAACACATAACTTGATGTATGTTGATATTAGACACACAACCTCTCAATCTGCATGGATTGGTCCAAGAGGCATTATGGTCTGGTTCCTGTCTTGCATTTAGGGCGCCGTTGTGACTGGGCTCAGAGCAAGAGCACACCTTGCTAAAACAACTTCATACTGCTTGCAAACCCACCCCACCCACCCATGTATGCTAGGACACTCATGTTAATTGTAGATGGACTTAATATGTTCCACTATTATGTTCCACTATTAGCCACTTCCATTTATTGAGCATTAGAAGTCCCTGCAGAGGAAGAAATTACTGCCAGACTAGTCCAACGATCTGGAATTTTATTCCATCCATATACATGCATAGTAACAACATTTGTTGAGAAATTATTTCTATCAGAAGTAGAACATTATCTCTGTGATCACCAGTTGCAGTATTGCTACTCTTATATTTAAATATATCTTATAAATGAATTAGATTCATACTTGCAGCATTGAGTTAAGGATTTCATTTTGACTGTGCCTTTCAAAAGATAAAACAGATAGATATGTCCTCATTACTTACAATACTGCTTCCAGTAATTTTTGTTCATTCTTTATAAAGTATTGCATTTAACAGCAAAGGTTTAAAAATCAAGACAGAGATGCATCAGCGAAAGAAAATACAATTACTATACAAGGAAAAAAATTGCCATCTTCGTTTTAACGGACTCTTCAGGTTAAGAAAGTGGACAGAAACATACTGCTACATACAAATGCAAAGCCTAGTGACTAAGGTACTGTATCTGCTAAAATATAAAGTGCAAACTGAGCCAAATTCTTAAAAAAAATTGAAATGTTAAGGCGAACTTTACAGCATAGTTGAAACGTTTTGCAAGTTATATTTTAGCATCTACATATATCTGCAATAGCATATAAGAAAAAAAAATCAGGGTACACAGGTGCTTTTGAAGCTATTTCTAAAATGCTTTTCCGTATAGTTTGAGACTATTTTCTTTAAAATCTACTATACAGTGCAAACTATATGTGCTACACAATAACTATACAATAACATTACAAATGACTTTAATATAAAGTTTTCTTTTTTTAAATAAAAAATAACTACAGCTATGAATACTGCTGGTAAAATAAATTAATTGTTTTGAAAATGGCACCAAGAATACACATTACTAATGGACCGTAATGGAAGTACACATTTAAAGTCTCCAACTCAGCAATAACGAATTAACGCCTGATTGTCCAGAAGTAATACAAACAGCTCTTTCAGACTTGTATGGAACAATATACTAAACACAGGTACCAAAGGGATGCCAAGTATTTTCATTTGACGTGTTCTGCTGCGTGTGATGAGCAATAAAACTTCTTATGAGTTATAAAGTTTGATAGGTTGTTGAACTGGATGTCACACAAGCGGCAATATTTTCCACTGGTGGGAGCCTGAGTGGAACCATTCACGCCTTTTGCGATGCTAGATAACTGTTCTTCTGCTGCAGGAATTGTTGGAGAGACATTTTCATTGGCAGCTAAAGCATTCTCAGAGGCCCAAGATGGAGATTTGTGTCCATCTTCATGTTGCTGAGGATTCTGGGAAATGTTCTCTTGCTGTGGGTTTGCTGCAGGCCTTTCCTCCTGTTTTAGTCCACCATTAACTATAACCATGCCCCTGTTTTTGGGCAAAAGTGGCAGAGACTCTTTCTTCTGCACTGGGCACCCATTCGAGGGGGTCTGGCCCTTCAGAGATTCACTTTCGGCATTTGTACTTTGATCTGCGTCGTTATTATGAACAACAAGGGAACTAGAAATGTAATCGCTTGGCTTTATTCCATAATACGGGGAAAGCTGATCTGCGCCTTTAGCTTTCTTTATTGCTCCTGGGTAAAGGCATTGTGGAAGAAACAAGTGTTTGCTTTCTTCTTTTGTAGCAATGAGCTGGGCAGCCTCACTAAAGACCTTAAGTCCTTGAAGAGTTGCTAAGTGCGTAGAAAACAAGTTTCCGTTGGGAGAAGACTGTTTGGAGTTTCCGTTTTTCTCGCATTTGATGATACTTCGTTCATAACTCACTTCGGGGCTGTTCCGTTCACTTTCTGGATTCTGAAACACTTTGCTGTCAAGCTGTCCCATGTCATTACGCTGATGCACAGTGACAGGGCAAAAATTCTGCTTGTGGGCCAGGTAGTTCTCAACCTTATTAAAACTGATCTTGCACACTGTGCATTCGTGATAGTCCAGCAACCTTTTGGGGGACGTGGATGTCCGGTCGGACTGAGACAAACATTTTTTGCTGAGATCGATCGGTACGTCCATCTCCAAGCAGGAAACCGTGGAATGGGGCGTTTCACACTTTGAGGCTGGGACGCATTTATTAATGGAGAGGGATGCTTCTAAATGCTTGGAGACGATCCCTGGAAATATGTCACAGCGGGGGTGGTAGCACTCTCCAAGGCCATCAGTTGGCTCTTGAGAAGATGTACACGGATTGGCCAGATTAGCCACTTCGAGAAAGCGCTGCTGGACCAGCTGTGGCCTTTGCTCTTGCTCTGGGAGGCACATCTCATACATCTTCCTTCGCTTGCGTGTTCGCATTGTCCTCTGCATGGCAGGCACTTTATTAGAAGCGGATCTTTTAAGTGGGGGGTCGTGGCGGGTGGCACAGTAGTACTGCTTGTGAACCATGTACGTCTCATGCCGACTGAAAGTAATATTGCAAGCTTCACACGTGGTTTTGTTGGGGTCGCTTTCTCCTTCGAGGAGAGGAGCCGTTTGGTTTTTGCCATCAGAAGGTTTCCCATTCATCTTCTCTTCGCTGTTGGCAGCATTTGACAGCTTCTTCACCTGTGACGAGAAGTCTTTTTCATGCCCCTTGCTGTTTGGCCCAATCATATCCAGTACAGTGGAAGAGTTGATGCAAGAGGCCTGGAGGAGCTGATTCTCGGGGTCTGAAGTGTGAGGTGTCGTAGTCAACATGTTGATAGAATTTTGACCGTTGTTGGGACTTACAGCCTCCGGCATTTTGTCTGAAACGCTGCCAAAATCTGGCGACTTTGCCATTTGCTGCCATCGACTGCTGCAGTAGTGCTTCTTGTGTACTAAGTAGTTGTCCAGATTGTTGAATGTGATGTTGCACTCGAAACAGGTAGCTCCTTTGGGCATAAGTGGGCTGTAAATGACAGGGGGGTAACTGTTACTTCCATGCCGGAGCCTTCGATGGACCAACTCAGACATTTTGGCTAGTATCTCAGAAGCCTGAGGAACCACTGTAATGTCCTGGGGAAAGGCAAACTGTGAAAGGAAAGGTCCCATCGGGAAAGAAGGACCAAGGTTAGGCTGGACTGGGGACGAGGCAAGCCTTGGGCTAGATGGTTCCGATTTTATTTTCGTGTAGGAAAAGCTTTGCTTATTTGTGGCCGGCTGCGTTTCTGGCCTCTGACTGGGAAGGAAAAGCGGAGTCTTTTTTTCACATTTGTCAAGCTCGGTGTCAGAACTTGCATCCTTTGTCTGCATTGTCTTTTGGCTCTGCGAACCATCGTTTCTGTTCAGCAGATCTGCCGCTGCCTGCAAAGTCTCTTCATTACCACTTGGAGAGTGTTCAGTGTCACTTTCTCGCTGCAGCTTGTTGCCAGAGACATGTAAATCTTGGTGCTGCAGCAGTTCCCTCTGAGTTTGGAAGCCAAAATGGCAGCGGGTGCACCTGAAGGCAGCTTGAGTGAGATGTGAGAACAGGTGCTGGTGGAAGTTAATCACCGAGTCTGCGGTGTAGTTGCAAACTGTGCATTTCAGGCTCGCCCCAGAGGGAAGAAATTCTTCCATTTTCACTCCTGTGAAGAGGGTAAAAAAAAATCCAGCAAGTTAATATGAGCCCATCATCCCACTGAATACATTTTACTGCCATTAAGAGTGCAATCCTAACCTGGAGTTAGGCTGGCACAAGTGAGGCCAGCAAAGTTTGGCCGGAACAAGGGCCACTGTAAAGCACGTTTGGACCACTGTCGGAGTCAGGGAGGATGGTGCTTGTCTGTGTGCTGGCCTCTCTGACTCCGAGAGTGGTCCAAACATACTTCAGCGTCCCTTGTGCCAACCAAACTTTGCTGGCCTAACTGTGCTGGCCTAACTCCAGGTTAAGATTGTGCCCTAAGAAATTGTTGTCAATAGGCCTGCAAAAAGAACTATCGTTGAAGTCAAGGGTCTCCAAACCACAGCCTGGGGGCCAAATCCGGCCCACCACAAAATTTTAGTGCACGTAGCAGCAAAATATTTGACATGTTTTATAATTTTTACTCATTATGTATTTCTCAGTTTGAGTACAGCATTGTTTCTTTGTAAATGTCATCTCTCTCTTTTGTTTTGAATCGTATCACTGTGATTACAAAAAAGATCCAAGTAAAGCTTATTCATTCATTTCAATTACATTCATTTATAAAATTGTTGCTGGTTTTTTTTGACCCGCTAAAATGTGTAAAATATACGACGTGGCCCTCGAATTGAAATTTTTTGAGATCGCTGATATAAGTGGAAAGGTATGCTGAAAATCCTGAGCCTAGTTTGAGCCATAGGAGATCTTTGTTTTCAAAGTTGCTTCCCTAATTATTGCAAGGCAATACCAACCTGTGCCCTTTTGTACTTCTGTCGTTTGCCATCACACAAGGCATGGATGGAATCCCTCCTTCTGGTAAATACCGGTAGCCAGTCGTGGATCTAGGGGATGCTGGGGGGGCACAAGCCATGGGCGCCATATTGGGAGTGGGCGCCATAACCATGGTGCGCCACGACCCCAAAATGGCGCCCGCAGCCCGCCTCGCCCCCGCCCAGGCCCTGCGCCGCGTTCTCCTCGCTCCAGCTGGCCTTAAAGAGCCAGCCGGAGTGAGGAGAAGGCGCTGCCGCCTGGCGCCCCCTTCTCCTAGCTCCCGCTGGCTCTTTTAAGGCCAGCGGGAGCTAGGAGAACGCGGCGCCACGCGGCACCCTGTCCCCCGCCTCTTAGAGGCGTGACGTCATGATGTTGCGTGCCCCCATGGGGCGCATTCTAATTGGGCGCCATGGACGCCCTTTTGACTAGAACCGCCCCTGCTGGTAGCACACAAATGCTTAAGGCCAAATTACACATAGTGTTAGTAATGCTGCTGGAAGCATGGCAGGAATATTTCCCTTTGAAAGTAGAGCACATGTGACAGCCCCAAACCATAGCAGGACTGTAAAACACAGTCATGTTTTGCCCCCACTGCAGTCCCAATCCAGATCATTCCCACCACTCGACAGGTTTTGCAAAGTGCAATGAATTTTTTTTTCTTGTAAAATAGCACTTGTGGGGAAGGGCAGATCTGGATCAAGAATACGATGGGGGCAAAATGTTACAACCCTCCTGCCCTTCGCTAAATATAAGGTAAGGTTGTGCCAGACAGTGTGGAGAAGGTGGCGGGAGGGCATTTTTGGAGGCAGGGAGGGGGCGCTTCTGGGTAGGGGAGAGTGGAATGGGGAAGGAGCGGGCCCAGGAGGGGATAGGATCAGTGGGGGTGGCACAAATAGCATCCTCTCTCTCTCTCTCCTGGCCAGGCAGCCCTACACAGGACTTCCCAGATTTGCACCAGCTATAGACTTGGTGCTGATCCAAGAAGCCCCATGGGGTGGCTGAGACTTTAATTGGGGTAAGAGAAAATATGTCCTCTAATGCCAAGGAGACCTCCAGCTGCCTCCTGAGTTGCACTGGATACAGAGCAGGCCGTGTGGCCTGGGTGTCCCAGCACAGTTTAGGACTGGGCTGCCCATGTGTTGCTTTTTCACATGTCTGCCCCATTCACATATGAAACGGGGGTGGGGAAGTGAACATGACTTTAACTGGAAAAGGAATGAATAAACTGCCCCACCAGCCCAGTGCTCTAGTCATTGTCCTCTGCTTTTGACTTACTTTCAGGGTGCAATCCTAACCTCGAGTTAGGCCAGAATAGTTAGGCTGGCAAAGTTTGGCTGGCACAAGAACTATTCTCAGAGTCAGGGCAGTCAGGAGAGGGATAGAGCACATCTGTGTGTTGGCCTCTCTGACTCCAAGAGTGGTCCAACCATACTTTACGGTGTCCCTTGTGCTGGCCAAACTTTGCTGGCCTAACTGTGCCAGCCTAACTCCAGGTTAGGATTGTGTTCTCAGTATTGCAGCTCAAAAGGGAGAAAAGTGGCTGGAATAACTAACTGACTGTGTGATTGGGGAAGATGGTCGGGGGGGGGAAGAGTTCAGTTGCCTTCTTCCCTTCAGTCCAGTTACTATTGGAATAAGACTCTCCATGGCCCTGCCATGCCCAAGTGGCACTGAATCACAGAAGCAGAAAAGGAATGCAGAGCCCCAGGCCGGCCAATGAGTACGATAAGGGTCACCAGAAGGCTATTCCTTCCCCTCTGTAATTGCAGCTGCAACGACTGAAAAGGCTCTCCTGCCTTCTTGCCTCCGTTTTTTCTTCTTCTTTGTCTTGGGTAATTTGATTTTAGAAATTTGAAAATGCCAAAACTCTGAAGCTAGAATGAGGAATCGTGTCAGATACAAGAGGTTCGTGACTCTGATAGTACGACTTCACTCCCATTCAAGATCTCCTAAACAATGTTTGAGGACTCGAATGGAATTGATAACGCCCCAGCAACACCTATGGGCACAACTGCAACGTGATCTTTGGACGTCTCCGTTCTCACCTTGTCCAGGGTCAGCCTCTAGGCTTACGCTGTGACATGGACATAGGCAACCTGGAAGGTGCCAGCAGGCTGCAAGTCTGACTCTTCTGATCAACATCATTGACAACACAATCCTACCCTGGAGTTAGGCTGGCACTGTTAGGCCAGCAAAGTTTGCCTGGCACAAGGGCCACCGTAAAGTAGGTTTGGACCACTCCCAGAGACAGAGAGGCCTGTACACAGATGTGTGCCAACCTTCCTGTCTGAGAGTGGTTGAAACATGCTTTACGGTGGCGCCTTGTGCAGGCCAAACTTTGCTGGCCTAACTGTGCCGGCCTAACTCCAGGTTAGGATTGCGCCATGAGACGCTTTCTTTTTATATCTGTGCAATGGGTAATCAAAGTTCAGGACTATCATGAAAATCAGATATCAGCAAGATAGGTGAAGAATAAGCAAGTAGACCATTACCACTGAAGGCGCAATCCTAAGCAACTTTCCAGCACCGGGGTAAGGGCAGTGATGTCATGCAGGGGGTACACGGGAGTACTCGAGTACCGGTTTCTAGGATTACAGTTGGCCCCGCCCATTCGCCCACCCACTCGTTGACTCCGCCCCCTGCAACGTTTGAATTTCCTGCATGTTTGAGTTGCCTGCACGTTCTCAGAGCCAGGCAGGCAGCGAGTGGAGCCTTGCCTTGCCTTGCCACTGAAAAATGAGCTGCTCTGGGGTTTTGGAACTGTTGGGTCACTTTAACATGATGCCAGGCCTCCTTAACGTGTTCTGGGGGTGCTGTGGAATACTGTTGCAACTGTTGGGTCAGTTTAAAATTGTCTGAGGCCTCAAAAAGGGCTTTTTTCATGTCCCTTCCTGCCACGACATCACTTCCGGCTTATGACGTCACTTCCGGTGGGTGGGTCCCGACATGTGCCAATCAAAAGTGAGTACCTGTTGTCAAATCATTTAGATGACACCACTGGGTAAGGGCAATGCAGCCCTGATGTAAGGGAGCAAGCATTCCCTTACCTTGAGGAGGCCTCTATGCCTACTGCCCCACAACAGCAGGATGCAGCACGTGACCCATTGGCACGGCTATGTCAGTGCTGGAAAGCTGGCTAGGATGGCGCCGTGAGTCCAGCGCTTGGTTTTAACTTTTTACAACTTTTCTTGGGCACACTGTTAAAAAGTATTAGTTTGATGTGATGAAAGAAAAGCCGAGTCCAGCAGAGCCCGTATTTCACTCACCACTGTGAGAATTTAGATGAATTTCCAGGGCTCTTGCATTAGAGAAGCTTTTGGTGCACTGAGGAAAGGGACAGACGCTGGAGATCTGCTGAATACTCTCGTCGTTTTCCTCCGATAGCTGAGCTCCTTCTCTTTGCCTCCCGCTGCAGTAGTACATGAGGTGAGCCTGCAGATTTCGCTCACTCCGGTACCAAATGCCGCAAGATTTGCAAGGGAATATATCCTCTGCGAGAGAAAAATAACAGGTGCAAGTAAGCCATCGTTTACTCCTGCCGACGAGTCTTGGTGCAACAAGCCTAAGCTGTTTGATCTTCTTATTTTAAAATACCCATTTAGCAGCAGGTTAGCAGTCAGCACGTGATTAAAAAACAACACAGAGAAGCTAAAAAGAAACCAGGTGTGAGATCTATTTTTTTTTTGCTCTGTTTGAATAAAATAACTGAGTGTAGACAAGGACTGAGTGAATGTCTAATGTGTGCCATGTGTCTACCTGGAAACACACAACCTATAGTTGAATCCCAAAAATCGGAGATGCACAGGGCCCAATTTGATCCAGGTTTCTGGTGCTAATGCAGCTCCAATGTAGCCCCAAAGAAAACAAACAAGCATGCCCTTATCTTGAGGAGGCCTCCCTGACTCCCTGTCCACCACAGAATGCAGCACACACCCCATTCGGATGGCTATATCAGAGCTGGAATAGTGGATAGGATCTGGCCCACAGTCAGTAAAGCAAAAGGTAGCCAAATAAGGAAACTGCTCAGAAGAAACCTTATCTAGAAAGTGTACTGCAGGCACTGACCTAGAAAACTAAAATAATTGTGAAAAACAATTAAACACTAATTTCTATTGTGCTATAATAGACTACGTGAGAATAGTTCAATTAAATACAAGTCTCCTTAAAAAGAATTTAACTTCATTACTATATGTTCAAATTAAACTCTACAAGTCTAATTCCTCTATTTAAGTGTTCAGAAATTGTTTTTTTTTAGAGTGGAGATTAAAAGGTGCATAAAATGATGCACATTTAGAACAAAAAACAATCATATGATTTGTTTATTAGTCACAGGATTTCTATACTGCCTTTCATCAAAAAGTGTTCGCAAGGTGGTTTACAAAAAATTAAGAATACAAATATCCAATAAATCCAATTAAAGCAATAATAAAAAATTGCATGAAAGCAATAGTTTTAAAAAAAATGCACTCTTTTCCGAAATGCAGGAGGAAAGAAAAAAAAATCCTCATTATCAAAGAGACCAGGGCAGAATACATATGGACTGAGAGAAATATTTCACAGAAAAGGCCCTCATCTCATAGATGACAACCTTTCATTCCTAGGGATGGAGTCTCGAGCATAATAGCCAGTTGGTTTTTCATGGAATGTAAAGGCCTGATGGTCACCCTGTTCAGTTTATATTATTAAAGTCAAACCCAAAGCCATCCTTTGTTCTATGCTGCCAGAAATGATTGGTGAAGCCTTCGATGCAGTATGCAATGATATCCAGAACTGCAACTAGACCCAACAATAGAAGCGATGCATTCAGAGAACAGAAATATCAAGGGCTACCCAGCTCAGAGTGGCTAAGCAAGCTGTCTAATGACCTAAATATTCCCATTTAGTTCATTTACCCACTTCATCATGTAAACCGGTGAGTCGGACCCCACTAGGTGGGCCACAAGACAATGTCAGGTGGCTTTGCGTAGCACCTAGTGCAGCCATCACTAAAAATATCGGAAGATGGGACTCTGGAAAGGTGGTGGACTGTGTGGTTATTTTGCTTGTGTTAAGCTTCTAAAGAGGCTTTTTTTCTTTCTATTTACTTTACCATTGGAAAATGACTGAGAAATAACCCAACTGATTGCGGCATTCTCAGGAAAGCAGCAGGCTCTGACCTCACAATGACAGCTCTTCCAGTCATGACATCACTTCAGGTGGGTGACAAGATTGTCATTCTAAAAAGTGGGTCCCGGTGCTAAAATGTTGGAGAACCAGTGATGTAAACATTTGCAGTTGGTTCTGGATAATCCTTCATACAGGGCCAGTGGCGTTTCTACAGGGATGGCAAAGCTCTAAGTTTTGCAAGAAGCCTTACC